>CAJHZI010000232.1:185000-260000 GCA_905160935.1 Enchytraeus crypticus | reverse complement strand
TGTTGATTTGGATCATGATAGTGTGAAGTTTACAAAATCTGACAAGCTTTATTGCTTTAAGACTCAATTTGTGCAGCGCATTTTTATAAGCCCGCTAACGCTGTTGACAGGAGTAATAAAGTCAACCGGAAATTTGAATCGAGGCGACTCGTTGCAAGAATGTCTTATCTTCATTTGCTAATGTAACTCAGCGGATCTGTTCCTAACAACCGCACCGGATCCCGCTGAGACGATACGAGCGAGGCCGGAAATTGCGAGTATACGTAGAATGACAAGATAGGGCCTTAGTAAACTTCTATGGGCTCTATGAAAATAATGTTGAATTGATAATTAACAACATTGTCGCATTCGTTTTATTAAAGCGAGATTAAAATCAATCTTGAACAGGTTTTAATAGATGGTTTAGCAAATGTTGTCATACAACAGTCTAAATTAGCCTAATTAGGCTAGTATTTCACATTTCTGCCGCGATGAGATATATCGTTTCGGTGATGTTGGTGATGTTGGTGGTGGTGGTGATAATGATGATGATGATGATGATGATGATGATGATGATGATGATGATGATGATGATGAAAAAATTATTTAAAAGTTCAGCTCATAAATTTTTAACATGGAATTGCTTGCTCTGGCTGTCACTATTACTAGATACATGAAAAATATAGTGACACTTTTTATGTATGGGACTTATATATGTATTTTTTTATTTCTGGGTTAAATCTGTTTATATTTACTTTTATTTATTAATTTTTTTCCACAGTATCTTATACTTAATGTAACAGTGATTTGATTCAATATACTTGATATTAAAGTGAATTGAATGGAGTGAATTGGATCATAAAGCAGCATTAAGCTTAGTTCTCACTCTCTCTCACATACATTCACTCATTTACACATTCTCTTTCTTCTTCGCTCTTTCCTTCTATCACCGCGTGTATTCTTAATTCGCAAAAAATTGAAACTAATAGAATTCATGAAACTATTTTTTATGAGTTTCTAATTATAAAGTATACGACATACATGTAAGTTGAGGAACGTTTGCATGAGCGATTGTGATAAGAGAGTGATGAAAGCTTTCTCTCATCAACAAGCCTCGGCCGCTAATACTCTTAAACGAGAATTGATAAAGAATCAAATCGCTGCGACTTAGAGCACTTGAGCTGCTGAGTTAAATGGAAAAGTTGTGACAAGCGGAAAGTATCGGGTTTAGAGGGATTAGAACGAGAAGCTTTCGTAGTAATCTCTCCTCTTTATTTTTGGGTGTGTGAGCTTAAGTGCCGGCAGAATAAAATAACGTCTGTTAGGTTTATATTTAGAAGAAGCAAATATGAATCGTATTTTATTGCAAGAGTATGCCTTCTATTGGTAGTTAGCGAGATGTACAATTTTTAAGTGGGAAGATGTGAAATATGAAAGTAGGATTATGAAAAAGACCTGAGATGGAGAGACAATTTGGATAAATGAAGTTCATTCAGCAATTTGGAAATTTCGATGAGCAGGAGACAAACCAGCAAGTTAACAGGCTGATCTAGAGCGCTTCAGTAGGTGTAGGGTTCAAATCCAGTGCTTTCTCCGTCACCGACATGCCATCATCGAGTAGGAATCCGATGTTAAACTAGGCTTTGGCTTTAGTTTTTAGTATTTTGTGAAAAAGGAATGTTGCTATTATAAGAAATGAAATTATTGCTAGTAGTACGTAACTCTGGAGAATCAGAGGTTTGTGAGAACATTTTAGAATATAAAAAATATGGTACAAACTTATTTTAGCGGATGGTCAAAGTGGTCTCGGCTAGCTTTTGGGTGCAACTGCACTTTTTATAGTAGACTTTGGCTACATAATTTTATTTCTCTACTTTAATGCGTTATAGAATTTGAAATATTTTACATTTTAAGGTTTATATTTAAATTTGAAGGTAGCTACAGATTTAATATATTTAATGTATGATAACCGGGAACCATTGCTTCAAAAACAAGAAAATATTTTTACAAAAAATGCCAATCGTCAGATAAGAATAATTTAAGAATTTATATTTAAGCTCATGAGCTCAACCGGGATTTGAACCACGACCTTAGAAACAGGCTTTTGCAATGTTGTGGCTTTACTATTGACTCCACTCTACACTCTTTGATTCATTGAGACATACAATAATTTAATAATTTAATTGTTCGATGAATGCAGTATGATCTACTTGTAGAATATTTACAACTACTGGCATTGTTCATGCTATGCAGGCTTATTTGTACATGCGCATTGAATGTACATTGAATGAAAATATTTAAGTTAAACTTAAAATTGAAAGGGATGGAACTTAAAAAACTTTAGAATAAAGGATTAAAATATAAAAAGGCGTTTCATGTATAAACGTGTTCAAGTTAAATCCATATGTATGTTTTGGTATATTTCCACTATTTAGGAAATAACATTATAGACCCATACATGTACATTGCATACGAATATCTTAACGTGCGTTGATGTATGATTTGATAACGTATTCGTTTGCAAATATATATAGAATAGCAAAGGATAGAAAGATGTGGAAGAGTTATATGCCTTGGACCTTCCAATGTATATATATAATGTATATATTTGCATGTATAAAGACATGCATACTGACACATATATATATATATATATATATTGTATAATTATATATATATATATATATATATATATATGCACTGCTTTTCATAACCAAAAGATCATTTTAAACTGCTTTTACAATGACGTCGTAACGAGTTGATCGATGGACTTTTAATTTACAGAATGTGACCAGCGTCAATTCTGATAAACATTGGGAAATTACGTGTGATGTCTTTAATCATAGGATAGTTATAGATTTTCTAATATGGGTGGGGTCAAATAAAAATTTCCAGTATAAGGCTGTAGAGCCGATGTTAAAGTCAGTTTCATCTCTCGAGAGCGGTATCAGTGACGGGCGAGCCCAGAATTTGACCCTCACATACTGACAAACAGTACAGATACATACTGGCTCCTGCAGCCAGTGGCGATGACAGCAATGTGGCGATGTCCCAGTATAAGAATACAGGTAGGCTGAATACAGCGCAAGATGTTCTCTATTAAAATAGAGAACACGTCAAATTTATTTTCTGCTAATGCTATCTTGCAGTGTAATCATTTCCTTTTAAAACGAGTCAAAATACTTGTGTATCCTTTACTGACTGCAATGTTCGCGCGCAGTTAAAATCACATTATGGTAAGGGGCGGTTCCGGTAATTTTTAAGGGGGGCCGAATTTCTTTTTGAGAGTGTACACTTTTTTTCGTACGCCCGCCTTCTTCGGGACATGTGACGCAACCAGAGAAATTCTGTGGGAAGGGGAGAGCTCAAAATTTTTTCACTACTAAGCTCGGCTTATAGAGTGAGTGTATCCCCGTATCTTACCTCCCCCACTCATACCGGTAGTAAAGAGAGAGGAAAACCTAAAATCCCTATAATCCTACATTTTTTGGAAAAAGTAGGTTAATTTTTCACCTCTGAAGAAACTCAGCGGATCTGGACGAATTGCAAAAGTGACCTAATTTTGGCGCTAGGGGGTCTTAAGCCCCTACCAGCCAAGGCTGTTTGCACCATTTCTCCGGGACAGAGTTCACATTTTTTACTTACGCCCTTTCTTCCTCTGTTACAGTGGTTAAAGTGAAAATTGAGAGCCAGTGTAACGATCAATATATTTCGGGCCCCTTTCCATTATACAGGGCTCCTAGGAAACCACACATAGGCCCCTAATCCTCCCATATTTGAAAAAAAGCTCTAGTAGAACTGAGTTCCCTCTCGTACCCCCCCCCCCCCATTCCCAACCACTGCCCTTACAAACATATTGACACGTAGGAATTGCCATAGAAACAATAAAAATATTGTTAACATTTTTAATCGCAGGGCTTAAGGGGGGGGGGGGCGGGAACGTTGGGCCCCCATGGATCCGCCACTGTATATATGTAAAGTAATAATGTATTGTTCGGAGTGTTGGGCCACTATATATATGTAAAGTAATAATGTATTGTTCGGAGTGTTGGGCCCTAAAAAAGGGAACATCTGCAAAGTTTGCATGTGGCAGAAATGAGAATTTTGAGTCTAATGCTTGGTATAACTATGGAGGACAGAATGGAAAATGAATACATGAGGAAGCATTCAAGTATTGAAAGGATCAGGGATAGGTTGGCTCAGTCGAGATTGAGATTGAATGGGAAAAAGGTAGATGAAAGGTAGATGAGAATGTAGTAAAGAAAGTTTAAAGGGAAGAGCTGGATGTCAAGCTAGAGGGTGGTAGACTACAATTGACGTGGGATACGATACAATAGAAGGACATGAAAAATGGAGTTTGACTGATGAAATAGTATGGGACAGAGAGGATTAGAGAAAGTCTATTCGTATCCCGACCCTAGTTGAACTAGGATTCAAGGAAAGAAGATGATAATGATGTAAAAAGGAGAAAAGTAATATTCTAAAATATAAAGTTGCGCTTTATGTAAAGATCGAATTCTTTCGATTCCAATTGGGCTACTCCACCTTGATTTGCCCTCGAGACGCAACTGACTGAAAATCGACAAGCGTAATGAAAAATTTCTCTGGAAAGCAGAATTCCGTACTTTCAGAGATTACGACAAAGTTCAAACGATTTCTGTCTTGCACCTGGAGCTAAATGTATAAAATAGATCACAGTCTGCTACTTCAAGAATCTTTGAAACTCTTAAAACTCAAAAACAAGATATATCGTCATATTTTTTCTTAACAAATTGCACTATTTGCAGAGACGCGGAACATATTTAAAAACTTTGGCCTAAAACAAAATCGTTTCGCAAACTATCCTGCACGCAGATGCAACAAATCTTCCAATCCTACCCGTATAAATTACCCAAAATCATTTCAAGTTACGGGTCTTTATAAAGTTTAACGAAAATTGAATCAAAGGCTTCTATAGTAGACCTGTCTTTTACCGTTTCTTCTTCAGTTTCTTTCTTCAGTTTCACTAAATAAAGATTACAGTGATAGACCTTAATTTCCAGCATCGGAACAACTTGAAATGAATATTAGAGAGGAACCGAAAATTAACACATTTCTAGAGGCCACTGATTGTTAAAACAGAATATAAAATAAGGCATGTTCTTATGCAATGTAAGCACACAAGTTAAAAGAGGCACTGGTAACTGTTCTATTATGAATTTTTCTAGACCGTAATAATAAGTTTTTAAAAATGTTTTTAGGATTTTTATGTTCTGCCTGTAAAATTTAATCACAATTCTAGAAGTCTTTAGTGTTATATTGTCAGCGTCCTGGCCGCTGGTGTGCTGCTCACGTCAGAGTAGCCTGGGAAATCCACGTTCATCAGCAGTCTTCCAGGGTTAGAGCGGCCAGTACCCACTCAGCTCCTTTCTCCACCGGAAGTGGCTTTCAATCATCTTCTCTCCAGCAGCGAGTGTCTCAGACATGGCCAGTCTCAAGTTCCTCCGTAAAGTTAAGTCAAGGCAGAACCTCGCACGACCTCAACCCAACCGCCGATAATGATTCTTCATTTCCTGGTATTCACTTTATTATAGCTTCTCTCTTTTTCTCATAATTGGTTTAGTTGAAGATTAGTCTACATTCTACATGTAGTAGAAAGAATCAACTTGCTTTGATCCTACAACCCACTCGGCATGAGTTAGATTCTTCCATTGCTTTCATGCAGTTTTTTTTGATAACTTATCTTTTACAAGATAAAAAAACTGCATGAAAGCAATGGAAGAATCTAACTCATGCCGACTGGGTTGTAGGATCAAAGTAAGTTGATTCTTTCTAAGATTCTTCTTAAGATGCAAACTTAACTTAAGATGTATACTTAACTAAACTTGCTAAAGCAATTAAGTAAAGTATAGCAGACATATAAATCTTTCCAATTATTGTTTAGAAAATTCTGCCATTAAGTGAGTGAGCCAGTATCGTGAAGACTAAGAAATGTTTGTGAAATTAGGATCATTATTGCGTCATTTTCTTTCAAGAATTACAACTTCATTTATATTACTGTGTGTTATCTTTTATCTATACACGCCTACTCCATTTAATAGATTTATTTCATTAGTTATTTTTTATTTCTTCTATTTGTCACATTTAAATTGTGCACGAGATTTCCATGAATTTGAATGATTTTAAAATTTGAATTGTGTTTGTTTTCGAATAATGTTTCTGTGTGCACTAGATCTTACAAGTCTCAATTCTGCCAAGTTGAACTCACAACATTCAAAAACTGACGACCCTGGTTCAATCCCTAGTGAGTAAACAAATTATTTTGGTAGTCTCTATTTCTCATTAGCGATGTAACCGCTTATTACCATATAATTATGCCAAACGGCATGATTAAATGCCCTAGCTCAGAACAACGTCTGCGCCCTGTAAATAGTTTTTCGCATTTTAAATTTTTATTATCATACTTTGGCTTGGAATTCTATGTATTGCTAATTTCATTGCTTATTCCTTTATTTCTTCGTATCCACTTTGATAGGCTCATGCAATAGCCGTGCACGAATTAATTATTTGAAAATCATTTCATCGGGCTCAGACTGGTTTCATCTGCAAATTTAAAAATAAAGCAAGGGTTCATTTCTATAGAAGCCAAATAGTTATAAAAATAAGCAAATTATATTTATTAAAAAATAACCAAATTACATGAGATAACTTAATTAGAATTGTCTTCAAGTTACGAGTACCTTCAGAGATAGTCATCAGGGATTTTGTATTCTTTATTCACAATTATATGGCAGATACAAACAAACAAGCAAAACGAAACTAAAATTAAAAGAAAAGAAAAAAATTAACCTATATGCATAGACCTATGATTAGTCTAAGGCGATTTGGTAAAATTGCAAACCATACAATAAACAATTCAACGGGTACTAATCCAAATTACATGTAGATTCAGTATTTATTATTTTCAAAGAAGATCCGCATTTTTAATCTAATGGTAGCAACAGAATCATCATTGAAAATTTTATATTTCATTTGTATTCTCACAAACTCTAAACAATCTAAATGATTCAATTCAATTCCTTTATATACTTCACCGTCATTAACTAGCTATGACTGAGTGATTGTTTTATTAGTTTACTCTGAGTAAATATCGATCTGTTTAAATTAAGTCAGTGGTTTGGCGGTGAGCCTTCACAGTGGTTTGGCGGTGAGCCTTCAGTTCTGAAACTGCGGATAACTAGGTACAATTTTCACATTTAGGCCTAATACTTATCTGCCACTGATATGCTCTCCATGCATATCCCTTAGTATATCCCATCTCCAGTATATCCCATCTCCAGTATATCCTTTAGTATACCCCATCCCCGTATAGCATATCCCAAGCAGAATAGTCTCTTAAATCTGTCTTAGCCATTATATATCAATCTTGTAAAAGTGCGATAAATAATATTACAATCGATCACTAACTTTTAAAATTGCTCTATTGTCCATGTATGAAATGTTTGCATTTTAGCAGCTTTAGCTTAAACTATATTGATTTGAATTACTTAAAATATATCATTAATAATATTTCTTGAATTAGAATTATTTTTAGTTAAATTATACAATTACAAAAGCTGCGGTCATTTATAGGTTAAATTTATTATTCATAATAATTTTTTAAAATTATAACCAGTTCTGTAATATTACAAAATCTATTCAAATTAATTGTCACCAGAATTTAACAAATTTCATTACAAAATAGTATTTATTCTACCTTCAATATGGGTATGTTACCTTTACATCTTCAGTTTCTGTGCTTGGTTTTAAAAGGAAAATTTCCAAGATCAAATTTTATATTTCTGCACACTAATTTTATGGAAACAAATTTAAATTATTTAGAAATAGTCTTTTTAAAAAAATGTTTGGGGGTAATTAGGGATTGCTATCGGATATCGTAATTACGGAAACTAAGATTCGAAACTACGCAGCGGTTTAACGTACAGTATCAGTATCTATAAGAAGATGTGTTATTCCTGTAAAGGCTAATTTTGGCTAAACATTAGTCTTGTTTGAAATGTATTAGATGTATCTTAGAGAACTTATTTAAATAATTTAATTAATAAAACACGCATTAACAAATAAGCCTACAGATATATATATATATATATATATATATATATATATATATATATATATACATATATATATATATATATATATACATATATATACAGTATATACTATATATATATAAATATACATATATATATATATATACATATATATATATACATATATATATATATATATATATATATATATATACTGTATATATATATATATTATGCGATAGGCCCTAAATACGTAAGAATCAAATACGTGCTAAAAGTACCAGCATCAGAAACTTACATTGCATTAATATTGCATTAATATTCTATTAATTATATAATATTACAGTAGCATTAAGTTTTAGCAGCCTAGGCATCTCACTTTGTTAACTCATTTTTAAGGCCTAAGATATTAATTTCGTTTTAAATAATAACTCATTTGTTTAATTGCTCTTCTTAAATAGAATAAAATCAAATCATTAAACCTGTGGTTTTTTAATTTGAAGCATCAGTAAGTCTAACGAAAGGTAGCAGTTTCTACGCGCAACTGGAATCATTACATAAATTTGGTAAGAGAATAAATAATAGCATATTACAAGCAAAATCTTATTACAAAAATCTTGCTTTTGCGCTTCTGTACAACTTTTGTTGAATTTGTGCTTTTGTACAACTTTACTTGTCTTATAAGATTTTTTATTTTGTATATATACATATATATATATATATACTATATATATATATATATATATATATATATATATATATATATATATATAATTATATATAGGCCTACATTTATAATAATAATAATACGGCATGACTTTAGTGCCCTGGAGCAACGGTAAATGTGCCGTATGGGACGTCACGGTCATTGACACTATGGCAAACTCCTACCTGAATAAGACTTCAGTCACAGCTGGTGGAGCTGCTGTTCATGCCGCCTCTAGGAAGTTGGATAAATACCGTGATCTATCCTTAGGATATGAAGTTGTTCCGGTGGCCATTGAAACCATGGGTCCGATGAATCCCGAAGGAGTTGACTTTATTAATGGCATAGGCAGACTTATTGCAGAGCAAACCGGCGATAAGCGAGAGACATCTTTTCTTTGGTAAAGGCTTTCCATGACTTTGTAAAGATTTAATGCAGTCTGCTTCAACAATTTTCTTAAGCCGATTGATGACCTCGAGTAGCCGGGCGGCGATTCAGCACGTATTGCTTGAATCGTTTTTATCAAACCCCAGGTTCTTTACACCGGGGTAAAAAATAAAAAATAAATAAATAAATAATAATAATAATAAGTACATTTATAAATCGCCACTCTATGCTAAATGCCACAGTAGCGTTGAATGGACATTGAAGGTCAAGTTGCCTGTTGGTATAATGCCACACGCTTAATACATTGTTGTTGAGTGACTAATATAGTATAAATGTAATAGAATTCGTTTGATTTTCTGTTTTTATCGAATAATTATTTGTTTATGCTTAATGTACAGGTAGTCAAATTTTATGGTAACTTAGTAAGATACTGGCTTAGCAGTATTAGAATGTCTCAATAGCGTAGGGGTAACGTCATGAAGTTTTAAATGACAGATCCTGAGGTGAATTGAAACCTCGCGGGTTCGAATCCCAGCCGCGCTGATCTGAGAGTAAAATCTCAGACATTCACTGGACTGGCTGCACGGAAAATGGTCTTAATTACCTAACGGTTTAAACAAGTGGCATTAAAAAGTGATAGATATCGACATAGTTGATCATTTCACTATAATGCGCGTTTCCTTTACTTTTACTTTATTCATTTAAATCGTACTACTGGACTATATGGGGCATTCCCGCTGGTCGTAACAATTATCAGGAACCACTATTCACTGATTTTGTTATTACATTTCTCAATATTTTTATGCAGTATCTTATTTATTTGAATCATTTCGTACCTACTTGCTATTACTGTATTTAGAGTTGTATTTTGTAGCAACTTTTAAATCTTTATGGTAATTTCCAACTTTTCTTAGTGCGGTTGAAATTGAATAACAGAACTGAAATTTGTTTCAGTAATTTCGATATTAATTCACAGAGCGATAATTTAATGATAAGTTAAGCAAAATTAGTCAATTACATTCATTTTATGTTTTTATTGTTGTTATTGTTATTGTTATTTTTATTGTTATTCATTGTATGTCTTTTTTAAGGGTTTCCAGTCTCTCCGTATAATCGTCCGTTTATAATGTCGGGCTTAAACAGCGGTGGTTCTTGCCTGATGGGTTGGTAGCTAGTTCTCCTTAATGATATCTATTATTGTAATAACATATCATTTATTTTAATAAATTTTCTTTCGCCATCATAAATAAAGCAAGTGCTTAATGATATCTGCATTGCTAATGTACGTTAGAACGCACCAACATATTAGAATTTTAGAAAATATAAGGTTAAAAATGACCAGAAGTGCAAATCATTAGTGCATCATGGAATACGATGATAATCGTAAGTGGTAACTAAGTACCCGCAATTATTAAGTGTGAATAATAAGTGAACAACGTCATAAGGTAACCCCTGTTGTGTCCGGGACGCGTGTATCTCTATTTTACCACAGCAGTTTATGTATAGCGTTCTGATTAGCTAGAAGAGAATACTTTTGCATATACGTTTAGACCTACATGTAAGACAGATTTCATGCACTATCCATTAAATCGTTCTAAATCTAACGCAGTTGATCGAAACTTACAGTAGTTCAGTGGCTCTGCTCACTGTTGTCATTTTGATGTTAATCTTCAATTACTTCATATTTCAGCGCTGTATGGTTCAGACTATTCATTACATTCTGCAGTCCATTTTCACTTCCTGCTACCATACCTTGATTATCTGCCAATCTAACATCTTTTAACAATTTACCTCCAACTTTTATACCCCTCTTCAATGTCTTCCATCGCCTCTTCCAACATTGCTTCCTCGTAAATATTAGACAATCGCGGCGAAATGCTACAAGCAGGTCGCATTCCCTATCATAGGTTTTTTCATATTCATACGAGTATTCTTTTTGGAGTTTGATTATAGTTCTTTGATACATCTACAAGTTAAAATTAACCTTCGTCTTTTCCAATCAATTCAGATTCTCATCAAACTATTCAGCATCGTTATCCAATCAATCTTGTCGAAGGCCTTTTCAAAATCCTCAAAAAATATATAATTTTGTTTTTCGAATATGGCATATTAAAAAGGATGGTTTCATGGCAAAATCCAGGAATTTTATATACGAGTTTTCAAGTTTATTAAATTTCAACCAATCATTGTTTGCTATAATAGATCTATTACATTTTTCTTGTGCATATGTCGGGGTACAATCTAATTTCTTCAACCCCCACGGCCCTGTTCCGGGTATAGTTTCGGCATCTAGCGAGTTAACAAGACTAGTTCGATCGCTACCTGGAGGCATATCTGAACCCCACCCCTTTATCTGGCCTCCATCCTTAGCCCCTGGGCAATTCATTGAGCGAGCCGAGCAAGAAAAGTATGACAGGGGTTCCATGGAGCTAGGTAGCAGGCTGCGTGAAGAATCCACCCGTGGTGATATCAGGTAGTCTTACTATAAAAATTACTGGCTAATCGTTGGTGAACAGTTACTTGAATTTAAATGAATCCAGTTTATCCGAATTCCTTATTGGCTTTGCCGTCTGCAAGATTAACAGACAAAAGTCTCACTTTAATTTTAGTTAATTTATATTGTATTGAGCATATCAAGTGCCAATAATTTAAATTTGACCTCCATGCCCATATTGGTTCTAGGCGCATATAAAAATTTGTATTCTTCCTAGAGTGCAATAATGCTGATATTAATAGTCACAGCTAATATATTACTAAGATATTGCTAGTATGAAGTAAAATGGGAGTAAATGTTTTACATTAATCTGAGAGAATCGTTTGCTGCTGAGGTTTATACCGTATGTTAACTTTTATATTGACATTAGGCCTACTATAAATATCAAAATTTCAATAATCAATAGTCATATTGGATGCGGGTCGTAATATTTCGACTGTGGGGTTAATATGTATAATACTAAAAGTATTGTATTTTTAAATCATTGAAATACTAAAACAATTATATAAAGGCTAAAAATTGAGCCTAACGTAATGTCAACTTTATAACTCGAAGATATGCCAATGACATCAAACAAAGTGCTGTTCCCTTCAAATGGGTAATGGCACTTACCCTCGTCTGAGGTGGAGTTTGCTCAAATCACGTGCTCTATGAGCACGTATTTCGTTTACAGAGCTAGCTCTGTAAACTAAACTCATTTATTTATTATTATTTTATTATTTTTCTTTATTATTATTATTATTTTCAATTCCTTGGTTTATGAACATAACTATAATTCTGTTCGAAGCTTTGCATTTTTGTCTGAGAACCGGATGGTAGTTTATTTATTTAGGCTGCTAATGTTAAGATCATTGACCCTGCGATGCTAGTGATTGGTTTTATTGCATCAAGCTAAGATTTTATTAAATAGACCTACGTATATTTAGCAGGTCGAAAGAGTTCAGTGCTACCAAGAGATCCGCATGTAGGACTGATCGACCTTCTAGTGGTGGGAGCGCCAGTCGATTACGTGGTTCTCCTTCACCACGCACACACTCTCACAATCACGCTCGTTCAGCTGTCCGTCAACCTCGAGATCGATCACGATCACCCCTTGTCTTACGCCCTGATTCCACAGTCATGTCTGACATACCGTCTGAGAGAATGGTGAAAGATATGAGCAGACAAAGAAGCACTCCGAAAATAGAGTCACTGGAAGCTGGACGTCAGGCTGAAAACAATGGAAGAAGGAAATCGGCTGATGATGCAGATAATCATAGTAGGAAATTTGATTCTCATTGCTTCAAAGATGAGCAAAGGCAAAGAAAAAAGGATCGAATTAAGAGCAATGGAAATATTGGCCACGGTAACAGCAATATGACAAATGTTAAAGTATCTAACAGTTCTTCTAATAGCAGAGAAAATATGTACAGCTCCTCTGAGGATTTGAATCGCAACAATTCTCCTGCAATGGATTATAGAACTACGTTTTGGAATTCACCTACATATTTAAATATCTTGAACAGTCAAAAGTCAACACAAGCGGTCGATCTTTCAAGTTCTAAAATTACCATTGACTCAATCTTTTCTGACAATAAACCTAACTCTCATATCGAGAAGGAAAAGAATTTTATAAGTGAATACCATAAAATTAAGTCGCACTCGCCTGATAACATATCATCAACGGAACAGGAAGATCTAAGATATGATAAAACGTCGCAGCAGATTAACGACTGTACTAGTAGCGTACCGTCGAGCACTGCTGATGAACTACCATCAGTTTCTCTTACTTCGAAACCGACTCCTGAGCTAGAGACACTGATTGATGTCGGAGACAAAGAGAGTCTTTCTTTCTCTCCTAGAAATGCTACACCCGACTCATCCAGTTTTCCGGATCACAAATCTGCTTCAGTGCCCATGGGATTCGAAGTCCAAGAATTGAGAGAGGATGAAACAGCCATCGAGTAGACAAGATGTACTTGCAAAGTATTTTAGCATCCATTCACCTGTTAGGAGGATATTTACGAAATGTTAGCGAGTTGTCAATTCCAAATTTCCCCTGTTTTTCAGTTAGATCAGAACAATAATAAAATTGGCAATTCACCAGTCCGAAGTACGCAGTTATATTTTTAATTATACTATTCTGTTGGATGAATCAGTCCGTGTGAATCTTGCCCGATATATATATGTGTGTATATATATATATACATATATATATATATATATATATATATGTATGTATACATATATATATATATATATATATATATATATATATATATGTATACATATATATATATATATATATATGTATACATGTATATATATATATATTTATATATATATATATACATGTATATATGTATTATATACATATGTATACATATATATATATATATATATACATGTATATATATACATATTTATATATGTATATATATATATACATGTATATATATATATATAGTGGGGGGGAGGGAAGTTTATGGCTTTCGGAAAGCAAATACGGGTGGAGGACCTTGGATCGCAGGCGGGGTGCTGGGCGGAGTGGATGGGAGGGGGATGGAAAGGTGTAGATATCAGTCATGGCCGAAGAAAATATGGAGGCTTGAACAGTGAGCTTGAAGGAGTTGCAAGGGGAGGGGTCATTGGTGGAGTGGGGGGTGTGGTGATTTGGCGGAGTGTGATAGAGGAGGGAGGGCGGATCTATTGTACTAGGAAGTCCGAATACTAACAAGAACCGATAAGAAAAAGAAAGGAGATGCAAAGAACATTAGTATAATGGGTAAAGATGGGGAATTGAAGACAGAGCTGGAAGAGGTGAAGGAAAGATGGAGGGAATATGTAGAGGAATTGTATGGTAAGGCTGGGAAGCCAGTTCGGGAGGATTTTAAAGTGGAAGAAGAAAATATCATAGAAGACGATAAAAGGGGCCCCGATTTAATGAAGGAGGAAGTTTATTCTGTAATTGACGGTGTGAGGTGGGGGGGGGAGGGCAGCCAGAGTGGGTGGGATCTCAGCAGGGTTCTTGGGAATGTTGGAGGGGAAGGCACTCAATAGGTTGATGGAGGTGTGTATGAAGGTGTGCAGTGCAGGTGTTTGGCCAGACGACTTTACCAGATTAGTGATGATCCCAGTTCCCGGAAGGGCCGATGCTGTGGCGTATTCTGATTGCGGAGCAGTCGGCTTGATGCCTCATGCATCGAGGATCTTGTTGGGGATGGTAGATGGTCGCATTCTGTCGAAAGCAGAGATGATACTGAGCAAGACACAATTTGGTTTTGGGAAAGGATGTGGCACAAGAGAAGCGATAGGGGTAATGCGGGTTCTTTGCGAAAGAAGCTTAGAATATGGAAATGACGTTTTTGTATGCTTTGTGGACTTCTAGAAGGCCTTTGACGGGATTGATTGGATAACGATGATGAATATTTTAAAGGGAATAGGGATCGGCTGGAGGGATAGAAGACTAATTTTGAACTTGTACATGAATCAAAAAGCTGTAATCAAAATCCAACAAGAATCAGAAGAAGGTGAAATAGGACGTGGAGTAAGACAAGGTTGTAGCATTTCGCCGCCGCTGTTTAACATTTATGCTGAGACAATGATGGATGAAGCCATGGAAGACATGGAAGAATGAATAAAAGTAGGAGGGAATTTCTTACAATATGTACGATTTGCAGATGAGCAAGGAATGGTAGCGGGCAGCGAGATTGGATTGCAGAAGATAATGGATAGGCTGAATGATACGGTTTTGAGATATGGCATGAAGATTAATATAAAAAAGACCAAGGTTATGAGAGTGTCCAATAATAAAGGTGAAGTGAATATCACAATAAATGGTACGAAATTGGAATAGGTAAGGAGTTTCAAATATTTGGGTCATACTATAACCGATGACGGTCTGTGTGAGACGGAAATATGCAGTAGGATTGCACAAGCAAAAGCGGCATTTGGTTGTAGAAAAGAACTATTAACAATAAGTCTAAAGAAAGATACAAAGATAAAGATAGTGAAAACTTTGGTTTAGACCACGCTATTGTATGGATGTGAAACATGGACCTTACGGAAGGAAGATATTAGGAAATTGAAGGCATTGGAAATGTGGATTTGGAGAAGAATGGAGAGGATTAGCTGGACCCAAAAGGTTACAAATGAGGAAGTCCTGGAGAGATTTGGCACAGATAGACAGTTGATAAATGTATTAAGAAATAGGAAGAAGAGATGGATAGGCCACATTCTAAGGGGGAAGGTCTATTAAAAGAGGTCATAGAAGGTAGAATGGAAGGAAAAAGAGGCAGGGGCAGGCCGAGATTAGATATGTTAGATGTTGTAAAGACCCATTCATATGTGGAAATGAAGAGGGAGGCGGAAGACTGAGAAAAGTGCACTAAGATATATATATATATATATATATATATATATATATATACATATATATATTTTTATATGTTGAAGGTATTTGTTTCAATTCCAAGCGGAATGACCCTGACGGGATTGACAGCATATCTCCTGTGGCAAAAAATATATATTATATTAGCTTCTAAACTGTTGCTGTGTATGCATACATTTATATATTATACATTATGTGTGTATATATATATATATATATATATATATATATATATATATATATATATATATATATATATTATAACCAAGGAATGGTAGCGGGCTGCGAGACAGGACTGCAGAAGATAATGGATAGGCTGAATGATACGGCACGGCATTGAGGTATGGCATGAAGATTAATATAAAAAAGACGAAGGTTATGAGAGTGTCGAATAATAAAGGTGAAGTTAATATCACAATAAATGGTACGAAACTGGAACAGGTAAGGAGTCTCAATTATTTGGGTCATACTATAATAGATGAAGGAAAATGTGAGACTGAAATATGCAACAGGATTTGCACAAGCACAAGCGGCCTTTAGTGATAGGAAAGAACTTTTAACAAAAGACACAACGATAAAGCTAGTGATAACTTTGGTCTGGACCACGTTATTGTATGAATGTGAAACATGGACCTTAAAGAAGGTATTAGGGAACTAGAGGCATTGGAAATGTGGATTTGGAGAAAAATGGGGAGGATTAGCTGGACTCAAAAGGTTACAAATGAGGAAGTCCTGGAGAGATTTGGCACAGATAGACAGTTGATAAATGTATTAAGAAATAGGAAGAAGAGTTGGATAGGACACATCTTAAGGAGGGAAGGTCTATTAAAAGAGGTCATAGAAGATAGAATGGAAGGAAAAAGGGGCAGGAACATGCCGAGATTAGGTATGTTAGAAGATTTGAAGACACACGCATATGTAGAAATGAACACGAAAGCGGAAGACAGAGAAGAGTTGAGGCGTTATATACCATTAACCTGCCAGTAGGCATTACACTAAGAGAGAGAGAGAGAGAGAGAGAGAGAGAGAGATGAGAGAGGTTTTCAAATTTGTGAATGTGTATTTGCTTACAATATAATTCAAATATTTAGCAAATATTTATTAGACAAGATTTTCACAATAAAACTTGAGAGCATTATTTAAGACATTTTAGAAATTGTGCATGTACATTGTACAATACTACAAATTGAAGTAGTCCCCCCCAATTCACATTTCATAGCGGTTTCAGAATGAAAGTTTTAAATGAAAATTTGTTTTAAAATGAACGTAGAATCATTTTTATAGTATAGGACGGAATCATTTACACCATTTTTATTAACGGACGTTAAAGTTAATGAGCATCTAACCAGGCGTGCACGAGAACTTTTCGTATTGGGGCACTCCATGATTAAACAAAAGAAATTGCATTCTGCTTGGTCCTTCAAGGGCCTGGATTATTATTAGCTTAGTTCTGAAGCTTCAAGTAAAGCAATATTTACTAACAGTAAGGACGATTCTTCTTATCGTGTCTTTATACAGCATTAATCCAGCGTCTGACTCAGTTTCTCGCCCGATCATTGAACTCTCTGAGATACTCACGCGTGATACCATCACCGGTCAAGTTGCAGTTCATCAAATGGTCAATGTCCTCCTCCTCCAGGCCGCATTCACATACTGTAGAACCATTATAATATCCCCATCGGCTCATTGCAACCTTTGTCCGACCGACACCTGTCCTAAATCTATTTAAGCATAGCCACGTTCGTCGATCCTCATCGCACCCACACGGAAGACTTTCTGATGCTTCTACACATATTTTATCCTCTGGAACTGATTGAAGATGTTCTCTCCACATCTGGAGGCGAGATTGTTCCACTGACTGAGATATTGGCGACACTGAATTTAAGAAGCTGTGCCTTGATTTGAGTCGCGATCGCCGAGGATTTTCACCATGTAATGGATGTCGTTGATCCTGTTCTTGTCTACTCCGTTCAGCTTGGCTAGCAACATTACGTCTGATTGCTGGTGGTGCTATGCCAGAGAGTAAGTACAGACTGTCCTTACTGGTTGGTTTCAGGAAACCTGTTATATGACTACACGCAGCATTAAGAACACTGTCAATTTTATGGGCATGTGCGGAGCGACCCCAAACGGCGCAGGCATACTCAGCGCTAGAGTAAAAGAGGGCCAATGCTGTAGACCGTATTGTGTTGGCCTTTGCACCCCAATGAGTGTTCGCCAGTTTTCCTAATATGGAATTTCTTGTGCTGACTTTTGCCTTCGTCCTTCCTACATGCTGCTTAAAACCCAGAGTCCTATCTAAAGTTACACCAAGGTATACTGTGTACAGTGTTGTAGTTCTACACCTTCCCATGTAACTTTAAGCTCCGTACTAGCATCCTTATTTCTTAAATGAAAGGCGCACACTTGTGTTTTGGTAGGATTAGGTTTTAGATGATTTTCCACATAATATGCCGACAGTGATTCTAGGACTTCATTTAGTCGCTTTTCAATGTCGCTGAAATTCTCAGATTGATAAGCGGAACAGTTGTCTTCAGCATAGATGAAACTTCTGGTATGTATAATTGGCTGATCATTCGTATAGATGTTGAACAGGATAGGCGCTAAAACACTCCCTTGTGGAAGACCATTCTGCTGCTTCCGCCATCGGCTCTTTGGGTGACCTCCCAATTCAACATAGAATCGACGATTCGTTAGTAGTTGTTGGATAAATTTAGTCAATTTGCAGTCCTTCGTCATGCTGTACAACTTGGTGATGAGTCGTCTATGGCACACAGTGTCGTGTGCAGCTGACAGATCCACAAATGCAGCTCCAGTAATGAGACCCTTCTCAAAGCCATCTTCGATGTATTGGGTTAGGTTTACTATCTGACTGGTGCATGATTTCCCTGGACGGAACCCACATGGCTGCTCTATCAACTTTTCATCGACCACTGGCAGCATTCGATTAAGGATCATGCGTTCTAGCAGCTTGTACGTATGGCATAGTAGTGATATCGGCCTGTAGCTTTTTGCATCTTTGGGATCTTTTCCAGGTTTGAGTAAAGCTATAACTTTAGCTTGTCTCCATAAGCATGGTATTGTATAGTTTGTTATACATTCATTGTACAACTCTAACAACCACGCTCTGGCCTTGGTTCCAAAGTGCTTGATTAACTCACTCCCTATGTCATCTATTCCACATGTTTTGCCATTCTTTAGACAATCGATTGCAGTCAGAAGTTCGGCTGCAATATAAAACAGATAAAATAGGTCGCCATCTAATGGTGTCCCAGCAAGTATTCAGGAAATCAGTAAGGACGATCTGCCGCGTTAACTTGTTACAATACCAATTACAGCTCTTCTCTTTATGATTTCAATGATTTAAATCCATTTTCATGATGGCTTCCATTAACTCTAACTGTAAAAATCATGTAAATAATAACGAACGTGTTTCAGCTCAACTTTGCTAATGAACCGATAGTTTAATTAATGTCGTTGAATCTGAGCAGTTTTCTCTTGATAATATAAACACATTTATCGGTTCTAATGTATATGCATAAATGTAAATTCTCCCGTGTTGTCCTCGGTTGTAGTTGGACCACTGCAGAATAGGGCAACCGCAAACTGCTGCATGTAAGTAAGAGGCGACCAAGGCAGGAGCTGAGGATGGCAAGAGGGGACCCACCTCACCATGAAATATTTTCCCTAGGATTAAATGGCAATTAATCCATCTAACAGCGGAAGGCAACCGGAAACCACCTCAGAAGCCATACTTTTCCCAAACTATAGGCTATATGAGGAATGGATAAGGCATATACTTTGTGAAGGGATTAACTTGTTGATCTACGGAGTGCTCTTTTGGAGCGAAAAAGCAGACTTTGGTATGTATATGTATTATGTACTTTGAACCTGCCACTTGATAGTGCACTGAAGAGAGAAAAAATGTAAATGACTAAGATTTTCAGCAAATAAATTGCCTCAGCTTATCAAAAAATTGTGACGATGTTAGATCAATGATTTCGCATTTTAATAAACAGCAAACGGCCAATGACGTTTCTGAGACTTGGTTAAAACCAGTTAACGATAATTTATATCTATTGACCGGTTACCCATTTGCATCTTGTTGTCGCCCTGTAAAGCCTAGATGAGGAGTTGCTTTATTCATAAACGATCACCTATCTTATAAGGTTCTGGAAGATATATCGTTTATCAGTGATTTCATTGAATGTATTTTTGTTCAAATTGGTTTAAACAATAGATACAATCTAATTATAGGCTGTATATATCGTCCGCCTAATTCTGGTTCTTATGAGTTAATTAATAGTGTTTCTTGCATACGTTTTCAATGTTTTTGTAAGTAACAATAGTATTTTGATTTTGGGTAAATTCAACATTAATTTGCTACTGTATGTATGATTCTCACCTGATTGTAACCTTGTGAATAGTAGGCCGCTTATGTTATCTTTCGGACTGGTACCAACAATTAACAGGCCAACTTTTACCATTGTAAATTGGTTACCATTGGTTACTGGTTCCACTGGTTACCATTGTAACCGAATCGTTAATTTACAATATTTTCACCAATTATGATATTTCGAAGTGTAAACCTGCATTATTTCATTATTTTATCAGACCATTTCCCTATTCTAACTCAGTGTTATGTCTAAACAGAATAAAAAAATCCCTACTAAGTCATTAGTGAGCCGTAGATTCTTCCACGCGAGATCTATAGATCAGTTTAAAGTATACTTAAATAATCAGGATTGGTCGCTTTTATCCAATAACAGCACCAATTCTTACCCTAATAGTAAATCTCACTCTTCGTGCACTGCCTACTGGCAGGTCCATGATGTATAACGCTTCCACTTTTCTCTGTCTTCCGCTTTCCTCTTCAGATCCACATATGAGTAGGTCTTTAAATCGTCTAACATACCTAATCTCGGCCTGCCTCGGCCTCTTTTTCCTTCCATTCTATCTTCTATGACCTCTTTTAATAGACTTCCCCCATTAGAATGTGTTCTATCCAACTCTTCTTCCTATTTCTTAATACATTGTTAAAAATTTTAGATGAGAATGTCGTCGAATCAGCCCGTCAGTAGGAATATTTTCACCAGCGATCAGCTTCAGAAGTGTTGTTTTTCCGGCTCCATTGGGACCAACCAACGCAACCCTTGTATCCTGTCTATCTGTCCCAACTTTCTCCAGAACTTCCTCATTTGCAACCTTTCGAGTCCAGCTAATCCTCTCCATTCTTCTCCAAATCCACATTTCCTTCTAGTTTCCTAATATTTTCCTTCCTTAAATGGGTCACAAGGGGTTAAGAACAATGCAGAGTCGAAGTAAATACTATGATGTGAATAAATTATATTAAAACTACAGCACTTTACGGATTCAACTACTCTATGAACTTTCTATTTGTAAACTGGTATAAAATTATTAGTGTCTGAATTATGATGGTGTAATGTCAACAGTTGTCAGAGATATATTCAATACTCTACAGTTATCTCACCCCTATAATACCAGGCTGTCAAATACTAACTATACTGTATATACTCTAATGCCAACTCTGCCTATTTTAAATCTTATATTTATGACGCCGTCTTCGAATGGAACAAAATTCCTATTGACATTTGTAACTCTCATTCGCTAAATTGTTTGTTACTAACTTCAAAAATTATCTTAGTTTATTGCTTGAGTAGTGTCTGCTGTTAATAACTTTGATTTTTTACATATATTTGATGGTATGTCTTGTAATTTCATGCATAAACCAACCAATCAATCAATAAGAATTTAACGTCCGGTTCCTCGCCATAAGGCAATGTCAGGGACGTCTCTTGCAGACTCTACCCAAACATGCGCCAAAGCACGTATAACTTTTGAGTATACGAAAATTTCTACATAGTACTAGGTGCTTATTAGATTATTTGTATATGTATTTTTGTTTATGTTTATTATTGCGCTTTTAATTCACCCCTATATTGTAAGTTGGAAACAATGGAAAACTAAAGAAGAACTGTGAAAGGAAATAAGATTCAAATCCGGAAATCTGGGGGTGAATTGCGAAGGATGGGTTACTTCCAGAATTGTCTAGGTTATACCTGTGTAGAGTATATGTACATTTTGCTACTTAAAAGTGGAGAAGAATTATGAAATCAAGTCAATTAAATTCATATATATATACATGTAATACAACTTTCTAACATCAGATTTTCACACAAAAATAATAATACATAAAGTTTCAAAAGTCTTAGTGTCCGCATATCTTAAAAGTTCGACATCGAGGTACATCAGTTTCAGGCCTCGATATTAATAACACAAGTATCGGCAATCTCAAGAGATGACCGCGCTCAAGTAAAGAGGCGACAAAGACAGATAATTGACTAATAGTAAAAGCAAAATGTTCAGACACCACACGTTATAATATAAATCAAGGCAAGTGTTAAATTACAGTTACAGTTACCGTTACCGTCCAAGATGTTGTCCTAAAATTCAAGTTAACGTTTCGAGTTTCAGTTTCTTAGTGTTGCCTGTTCGGTCCTTCCTCCTTGACTTCTATCTCGTAACTTATGCCAATCTTAACTTCAACTCACGGGCCTCATTATAATAAATAGCCCCCAAGGGACAGGCAATAGCACTATTAATAGCTAAACCAGGTAGTAACAGCTATTCAAAGGCCATATAAGGAAATGTCAAGTAAAGGGAAGCCATGAACTCTGGACTACGACAACACTTCAGCCTGTACCTAAGTGGAATTATACATTGGAATATTAAACTATAAGAAAGTTTTCATCCGAAAGCTTGTGATTAACTACGACGAGTAGTTCAATTCACAACATTATGTACATATGTATATTTACTTACATGTGCATGTTTATGTGTATTTTTGTGAACATTGCTTCTATTCTACAGGACTAGACGAGATACCAAATAAATTCTTCAACTTTCTGCTTACTTTAATGCTGACCCACTATCCTATATAATTAACAGTAGTTTTAGTTCAGGAGCTTTCTACTGTGGTTTTAAGATTGCTAAAGTTATCCCAATCTATAAATCAGGCAAGAATGATGATGTGCAAAATTATCGGTCAATCTCATTTTTAAATAACGTAAGCAAAATTACTGAAAAACTAATGTGTAATCGCGTTACAGAATACCTAGATAAACGCAATTTGATTTGTGATAACCAATTTGGATTTAGGAAAACACATTCAAAGGTTGACGCTATATTTAGCAGTCTAATTATGATTCGTTAAAACAAAGGGAAAATCATGCATACAATTGGGCTATTCCAAGACCTTAGCAAAGAAATACGGTGGATCACGATGTACTCTTACTCATACTACAACACTATGGTATTAGATGTCTATCGCTTCAATGGCTCAAATCTTACTTGTCAAGTAGACTTCAATATACAATAATAGGACAAACTATTTCAACCATCAAACCAGTTACCGTTGGTTTCCCACAAGGATCTATTCTAGGGCCCTTGCTATTCCTAATATATGTCAATGACATCCAAAATGCATGTCCTGAAATCTCACTGAAACTTTTTGCTGATGATTCTAATGCTTTCATAAGCAACCTGACTGATGTATTTTTACTAGCTAACCATACCAGTTCAAGATTAAATCAATGGTTTCTAAAGAATCGCTTAACGACAAACTCTAAAAAATCTGCTTACATTGTTTTCTTCCCCAACAAAGAGGACGCACAGTAGGCCTATATAAAAGAAAAAATGAAATAATGCTTGATCAAAATCCACTTCTAGATTTCTAGGGTAAAAAACATCAAATTCCTTGGTATAGAAATTGACGAGCAATTGTCATTTAAAAACCAAGTTGATACCGTTGTGAATAAGATAAAAGGTGCTGTTTATTAATCGTAGAGACGTCATTCCCTTGCCTTGCCGTAGGACTTTATATTTTTCAATGATCCACTCTAGCATTAGCAACTGCATTGAAGTATATGGACACGCCTCCTGGAACATTCTGCTGCCCTTACACGTCATATGCAACAGAGTAAACAGAGTACTAAGAACATTGCAAGGAATGCACCGCTTCAGTAATGCCAAAAAAATCTATACACTTCTTTCAATATTCTGCCAATCCATTTACTACATAAATTTTGTTCAGCGAAACTTATTCATAAGTGTCTATACAACAGATCATCCTCATCCACAGTAATGGCAAACATCTTTGATCTCAATCATGCCAATTACCCCACAAGACTATACTGATCTAGCTATCTTTATAAAATGTCTTCTGCCACATTCTACAAATCATATGTCAATGATGCTTGTACAAACTGGAACGTAATTTCAACTTCCATTAGAAACATCAACTCTCTCCCAACATTCTCTTATAAATACAAACATATCAAAGCATGGGAAGGAATCAATAACTATGGAGAGGAAAGAGGAAATGGGTCTTAAACAAGCATCTGTGCTTTCTGACCCAGTGTGCTGTTATGTTCTGTTACGTTATATACATTGCTTGCTTAATAATTGGTAATCTTCCATTTCAAACCAAACGCTCATACGTTTTATGATAATTTAGCAAACTTAATGTAAATTTATTTAAATTTTCATTTTCTATAAAAATGAGTGAATATTGGACTCTCAGAGTCTTTTGCCGGAAAACGACACTGGAGTGAAAACTGGGTATTTAACCGGATAGGATGCCATGCGTCCTCGTTGATGGCCTAGTCTTTATTAAATTTCTTATGCACATTTCTTGTTTTTGTTTCTTTTTGCTTACAGGACGTATTGCACGTATTATTTGGATTCTGATAATGCCTATGTAAATTTTTTCACGCGTTCATTAATGTGATTACTCTGTAAAATTTTGTGAAAATTAAACATATTTCTCTCTCTCTTCTTTAAGTTGATTTAATTTAGATTTGCTTTGTTTCATTTTTAATTTACATATTCTTTATTTAGTTTGTATTTTATGCTTGATTGATAAGTGATCAACTAGATAGGTTTTTAACCTCTTTGACGGCCTAGTGTGTGAGCATATTTGAGTGTATTTTTGAAATAAGACAAAGTTCTCTTTCTACTGCATCTTTCAGTCTCACATTTCCCGTTTTCGCTTATAGTATGACATAAATATTTGAAACTTCTACCTGCTCCAATTTCGTACCATTCATTGTGATATTAACTTCACCTTTATTATTTAACACTCTCATTACCTTGGTCTTTTTGATATTAATCTTCATGCCATATCTCAATGCCGTGCCGTATCATTCAGCCTATCCATTATCTTCTGCAGTCCAGTCTCGCTGCCCCGCTACAGATCGTTGGTCATCTACAAATCCTACATCTTGTAACAATTCTCCTCCTACTTTTGTTCCTTCTACCATGTCTTCCATAGCTTCCTCCATCATTGCCTCAGCGTAAATGCTAAATAGCAGCGGCGAAATGCTGCAACCTTGTCTTACTCCACGTCCTATTTCACCTTCTTCTTCTGAAAGCTGGTAAAGCTGGTAAAAAGCTAATGTTAACGTCAGTTTTCTCACTCGAAGGCGATGTCAGTGCGATGTCACTGACATCGCTTCTGATTTTCTTGTCGGATGTTGATTACTGCTATTTGATTCATGTACAAGTTCAAAATTAGTCTTCTATCCCTCCAGCCGATCCCTATTCCCTTTAAAATATTCATCATCGTTATCCAATCAATCCCGTCAAAGGCCTTCTAGAAGTCCACAAAGCATATAAAACGTCATTTCCATATTCTAAGCCTCTTTCGCAAAGAACCCGCATTAACCCTACTGCTAACCCTAACCCTTCTCCTGTGCCAGTCAGTATCATATCTGCTTTCGACTGAATGCGATTATTTACTATCTTTTAATAAGATATTCGATGCATGAAGTGTTAAACTGATTGTTCTGTAATCCGAACACTCCACAGCATTGTCTTTTTGGGAATTAGGATAATCACTGACTTGGTAAAGCCGTCTGGCAAATACCTGTATTGTAGCCTACACTTCCATTCATACCTCCATTAACTTATTGAATGTTACTCCTAATAGTAAATATGAAGTGTTTATCTCAATATTCCTTTTGGCTATAACAAATATTTTCCTAAAGTAAGCAAAAGTAATTACAAAAATAGACCCAGAAAAGATTGGATGATTGCTGGCTTAGAAAAAAATCTTGAGAAAAGAAAGCTTTACTTTTCAAACTATATAAAGTTCTTGAAACTTATGAATCTAAATATAAATATATTTTGTATTGAAATAAGTTAGAGGGTCTTTTAGTAAAGCCGAGAGAAACCTTCATGCAGAAAAATTAGAAAAATTGTGAAATGACAGTAAAATGGCTTGGAAAGTAATTACCATGGTAAATAGAAACAAAGAATCTGCTGTGCCATCTAGTGAATTCGTAGTAAATGGTGAAAAATCTTGTGATAAAAAGATTATAGCAGATTAATTTAATGAGTATTTTGTAAATATTGGGAAAATCTAGCAAAATAAAATTCCCAAATCCAATAAATTTTTTATAAGTTACATCCCTAACACTTCATTAAATGTAAACTCTTGTGTGCTCTATATGGCATCTGCTTCAAAAGTAATTGATATTGTTAAACATTTAAAAAATTGCGATAACTCTGGTTATCCATGAATTTACTAAAACCAGTTATTGGCTACATTGCCGAGTCTCCGTCTGCAATTTTTAATATTTGTTTAAGCGAGGAGATAGTTCCTGACAAATTTAAAATAATTAAAGGCTGTCTTGTTTATAAATCAGGAAGTAAGACAGAATTTACTAACTACAGACCAATAAGTCTTTTCTCTAGCTTTACCAAAATATTAGAAAAGGTTATTTCTAGTCGCCTAATGTCTTATATAGAAAAGAGTAACATACTTTCTAACTCGCAATATGGTTCTAGAAAAAAGCACTTTTCATATATTTCGCTAATTCGAATTCGGTAAGATACTCGACCGCGGATCAGTATGCGCGTGGTTCAAATCCTGGGCTCGCCCTTCACTTACATTGCTTTCGAGTGAGGAAACTGAAGTTAACTGTAATGAACACGCCTTGTTCACAATTTATATATTAAGAAATATACATATATATTATAGATTGAAAGCAAATATTATACAGCTGTTATTTATAAATAATAAGTGGCGTAGGGTTTTTCCAAAGATTTATAATAGATGATATAAGTCGAAGTTGTAGGTGGGCATAGTTAGTTTATTACGCAGGGTATTTCCAAAGTGACG
Source organism: Enchytraeus crypticus (assembly GCA_905160935.1). Classification (NCBI taxonomy): domain Eukaryota; kingdom Metazoa; phylum Annelida; class Clitellata; order Enchytraeida; family Enchytraeidae; genus Enchytraeus; species Enchytraeus crypticus. The sequence continues at coordinate 232,790 of CAJHZI010000232.1, read as the reverse complement.
CAACTGGCGCGTGAATCGACTAAGCGAGAAGTGCCGTGGTTGGCTGAAGTCGATCTCTCGAGTAGTATATAAAGCGGCCGTCGATACATAGAAAATCAGATTGGGTTCTGCATGGTTCGTCTGCGCAGTAACTCAGGGAGGCCAGAACCTTCTACGCGAAAGTACTAGGAATCGAGGGAGGATAGTACGTAATATCCCAATCCCAAGGCAAAAGTACGATTAGTATACAGAAATCTGGTCTACGTCTAGCCGAAAGCTTTCAAGCTTGCTTGTTAGCCTAGGCTCGTAGTCACCGGTATTTGCCTTGTTGTTGTATCGATTTCTTGTATTGTGGTGTTGGCGTCCCCCTGGGTAGGCCCAGGTAAGAGGCTGGTAGTCCACGGCAATACTCGGGTCGAGTCCTTCTCTGCGGGTATTTGCTAAGCGCCTGGGTCGAGTGTGTCTCTGCAGGCGGGAGGCTAACAACGGCATTGCCTGGGTCGAGTTCGTCTCTGCAGGCGGGAGTAGAATTACCAATTACCAGTTGACTATCAACGAATTTCTCATCGATTACACGGAAGGCCAATTATACTATCTTCAGCAAAGGCGAGAGTAGAAACCACGGAAAGACCAATATAGGAAAGGAGATAGGGAAGAATAAGTCTAAAAAGGATATAGGGAAGTTTTAATAGGGTAAAGAAGATAAAGTCCGTCGCAGTTAAAACAACCAATCATATAATTATCTACTATACCAGTTTGTAAAACTAGGAAGCAGGGTAGAAAATCAAACCGTAATCGCCCAAAATATATATAGCAGACGTGGAGTACGCTTCCACTCCCCGTTCGGGTCACCATATCACTTCCCCCGAGAACAACGAATATCACGGGATAGAATCTACCAAGGGAGCATGGCAGAAACTCAACCGTCGTCACCTAAATACGTAGAAGACGTGGAGTATGCTTCTACTCCCGATTCGGGCCAGCGCGGACGCTGTGCACCGGGTTCCCGAGAACCTAATTACGAAGTAGGCAAGGGTTGTTGGACCTTGGCCTACTCAGTCGGAAATGAACAAGAAAGGCCTATCGAGACGGATGATACCGGGAAAGAAGTATCATCCGAAGACGCAGCAACTCGGTTCCTCCTGACAAGCGGTACCCTTAGTAAAACATTCGACGAAAAAGCTGCCGTCTCGAAGCACTGCCGACCGGCGAGCGAGTCCAGAGGTAGACAACCGCTAGAGGACGAACAGGCAGCAAGGCTGTTCACGACATTTACCTTAGCTTTACCAGCTTTTTATATGGCATTGATGGCATTATCTTGTAATGTTTCTTACGCTATTAATAAGAATGAATTTTGTATGGGAATATCTTTTGATTTGTCAAAAGCATTTGACACTTTGGATCACAATGTACTATTAAAAAAACTTAAGATTTATGGAATTAGAGAAAATATCAATATCCTCATGAAAAGTTACCTATCTAATAGGCAGCAATATGTTTCATATAATTCTACTCTGTCTAATTAAAAATCACTTTCATGTGGTGACAGTGGTGTTCCCCAAGGCTCTATTCTAGGCCCATTACTTTTCTTGTTATATGACTCCTTGTAGCAATCATTTACAATTTCTACTTTCTTCTGATGATACTAACATATTATGCTCTACCTCAGATATATTCATGTTATTTAAAATTATTAATGTTGAACTTATTTATCTGACTGACTGGTTTAAAGCTAAACTTCACACACGCAAATACTTCTTTTCTTCCAGGATAGGCGAACCTTGGAACTCCTTACCAGACAGTGTTGTGTTAGCTAATAATGTCATATCTTTTAAAAGCCAACTGAAAGATTTTGATTTTAATAAGTTTTTTATTTTTAAATCCTGTACCAAAAGTGACTAAAGTATATATTTCTAGATTTCTTGGAATGGACAGTAATGCATGTTCATTTTAAGTTGATTACTGATTAGTTGTACAATTAAAGCAAACCTACGTAATATTTTAAGATTTTTTATATGCTGGTGTTTTAAATTTTATTCGTAAATAGGTTTTAATGTATTATGATTCTTTTTCCTGCTAATGTGTAGGGGTATTTTGAAGTAGGCCAAATTAATATTATGCTTAAATTTAACGTCTTAATTGCTATAAACTTTTAAAATGCTTTTTATGATTTATTTTGCTATGTGTGTTAAGGGCACATGTTAGTGCCTTCGTGGCCTTTGTGTCCTTTTTCACTTTATCTTCATGTATTTCTGGTGTACGATTTTATGGAAGTGAAATAAACGTTATTCAATTCAATTCAATTCAAATCGTTTATCTCTTGATATATAAAAAGCAAATCGTATGTAATTTGGTTACAACAAATACCCCTTGACTCTGATGGTTTACCAGTGAATCTTCACTTTGTTTTGACGACGTTAGAATTGAATTACACAAATTTAGTTTACTAAATTTGCGTAATTCAACAAATTTAGTTTACTAAATTTGTGTAATTCTTGAAGTCAAATTTAGTTTACTAAATGTGTGGGTATTATGATTAACCAGTGGAGAAGAGTGGAGGCGTTATATACCATGGACCTGCCAGTAGGTAGTGCACTAAGAGAGAGATGATTGACCAAAAATTCACTTAGCAACGCCATATTTCATTTTTATCAGCAAAAGTCTCAAAATATTTCTATATTCTTAAACGACTTAGATTTAAATTACCTAAATGAGCACTCTTGAACATAAATTATAGTATTATATATTCTCACTTGACTTACTGCAATATTAAGTTGGGGTTGTGCATCCAATACTGCTCTAAAAATTATTCGTCCTACAAAAACGTGCAGTTAGAATTATTAAGAATTGTAATTATTTATCTCATACGTCTCCCATATTCAAGAACTTTGCTATTTTGAAATTGTCTGACATAAATTTTTAAAACACAATATTATTTATGTTTAAATGTAACAACAATTGTCTACCAGTAATTTGCAACAAACTTATAACACCCAACAATATTGTAGGTAACAATAATAATAATCTTAGAAATATTAATGAATTCTTTATTCCCTTCTCCCGTACAAATATACGGACCAAATGCATATCTGTACGTGGTCCTAAACCGCGGAATAACTTGCCATCTGTAGTGAAAGTGCTACGTCTACTTCTAATTTAAAAAAGAATTTTTCAGTGTAGTAATAATCAATATTAATTAAATTTTTATGAATTTATGTTTGTAATACTGACAATGAATGCTTGTATTACTTAATTATACGCCACACTTGTTTCGTTGTATTTTCTTTCCTTGTTTTTCTTCGAACTCTAAGATTATTTTATTGGTTTTTGCTCTTTAGGGATATGAACTTAGTTTAATTGTTTAATTTTTAATAATTTAGAGATACTTCTTAATAGGTCTAATTTATTTTGAATTTTCACTTGCCAGTGTCTGGCCATTTGACTAATTGTTAATTTGAAAATATTCTACTGTATGGCTGCCAACGGTTTTACTGTACTTGGTAATGTAATAGAATTTTTTGTATTTTATACTTAAGTAGACTCTGCTATATAGCTACTAATTATGGTAATACCGCACAGAGCTCTGGCTCTTTTGTAGTTGCTTATTTGTATTGCTTGTTATTTATCTGTCTGCATAAACGTTCAATTGTTTGTATTATCAGTGCTGAGATGAAGGAATAAACGATATTAAATAGAAAAATTGTATTTACTGCATGGAATAGGTATTTTGTTAATTCAGCATTATCATTTTCCTTTCTCTCCAGATGCCCCAGTTTCGGTTCCTTATCTCATCTGTATAGAACGCCTTTAATTTAGCGAATGGCATGTCATGTATGCAATTTAGGCTTTATTGTGCATAAAAATACATATAAATTCTTGGAGTTTAATAATTTCAGCAACATTAATTGCAGTGTAATAGATCCATATCAAACTTAGTGTAATAGAGTTATGAAAGAGGTAAATATCTTAATGTCCAGTGAAAAACTAAAATAGAATTAGGGTAAATGTCTTAGTTGCCCATTTCAATCTTACATGTAAATTTGATTTGTACAACTAGTATAGTTTTATCAAATGTTATAAATCATAGCTTTTATTTTGGGGGCTATTAATCACTGTTTTATTATAGTAGTATATATGCAGGAGACAGTGGCGATGTAGAAGATATTCGACCGCGGATATCAGTGGGCCTATGTGCGGGTTCAAATCTTGGGCTCGCCCGTCACTGAAATCGCTTTCGAATGAGGAAACTGACGCTAACATTAGCTTTTTACGGACGAGCAATTTAAAGTGCACAGGAAAAACTCATAGCAATGTAATTCTGTACAGAATAGTACTATCCCATCAACTGGTAGCTATTCATTTAATATGTAATATAATACATGCAGATAATAATTGTAATTAAATGTAAACAATAGCATAAATGCTACTTTAAAGATTCCTGTCCCAAAGGCATGGCTGCAACGAGAAGATCTCTGGAATTGAACCATGCATTGACTGAGCATCTTCGGTAAAACAACTTACCGACATACTACCAGCTTAGATGTATTATAATGAAAAATCTTTGAGACTGATAGAACGGATACTATAATATTCGTCTAGGCTGAAAAGTGAACGCATGATCTGATATTTCTTCAGTTTTGGTATTTTTCTTCTTCAGAAATTCTTTAATTCCGGAAAATTCCACTTTAAAAGCAACTACAAGCTATTATCTGGATAGATATTTTTTAGTGAATGCACTGCAATATATAAATAAAGTTTAATATTTTAAGCATTAAAAAGGAACTTCAATAAACATTAAAAAACACAGGGTATGCTGAGGAATATATCTTGTATACTTAGGAAATATGGTATATCAACCTTTCAAATTAATGGAGCGATGTGACTGAAAAGATTTATCAGAATACGCTAAATGATACGGAGAAATCGAAACGAAAGTTAAAATGTGTTGTTACTGATAGGCACAACACTTTGCAAGATAAATCAATTCTAATTTGGTAATAGTATATAATCTTCTGTATCACTGTCTTAACCTGTCAATTTATTAAAAATCAATGTATTTGGTATCAGTTACCTTCCAACAAACGGACATATAAGCAGACCTTTTCAGATGAAATTATACTAAATACAACATAAAACATTAATCATGAATAGAATAAAATATCTAAATCAGAGTCAGACATATAACACACTAAACGAGAAGCAAAAATGCAAAAGCAATGAAACTACAAAAACACAACATAACATTTATTGCAAATTTAGTTACACAAAACAAATTTTCCTTTAAGACGTTAGGGTTATAAAAGCCACAATATTAATGTAAGCAGCATCTATATCATGAAAACTTACTATATAGTTCAGTTAAGTTTTCTTAAAGTGTTAAAATGAATTTTAAAGAAATTAAGCAATTATGCAACTAATTTATTCATAAATTAATTTATATTAAAGCTAAGCAATATTTATGAAAGCTATATGTTGTTATTTTGTTAAAATAAAAATAACAGAAAGGGATAATAGAATAGGAGAGAATAGGAGAAGGGTCCTTCCCTCACACTCGATCCTTCGGGGAAGAATACGCTGAAGCTTGAGACAGATTATTGTCTCTGTCACAAGCGTGTGACAGATTCAAGCAGAAGAACAAAGAAATGGCTCCAAATTAGCAATAAGGGAGTTCTTGAGAACCAATGTAAACGGTAATTCTGATCATCAACGACGACTTTCTCGATCCTCTCTATTTGACCGTCCAAGGCCTCGCCCTTGGGTCCCCCGAGTGACGGGCAGGCGGAGATTATGTCTTTCCCTGTCCTTCGAAGGAGGCTATTTACCCGATTACAATTGACGTCGATCTAAAGGGAAGCAGAAACGGTCTGAACATACCAAGTTTGGAAACTCTTGAACAACCGTGGGCTGAGATCAAGATCTGAACGACTCCATCAGCTCTCTCGATACAAATCTACGCGTGTGCGAATCCAAGCCGTTTCTAGAGAGATTGTTGTCGTAGTATAATAGTAATAATAATACTACTAATACTGCTTGGGACTCAAAAATCTCTAGCATTGCGCACTCTGAACTCCTCGCGAAGGCGTTAATCCCACAAGAAAAGGCCCGGCTGCTTGCTGTTTCTACTCATCATAGTGGTGACTGGTTGAAAGCCTTGCATTTATCTTCCTGTGGCCTCAGCCTGGATGACGAGGCAGTCAGAATAGCGGTCAGTCTTCGTCTGGGCTCTACTCTTTGTGAGCCACACAACTGTGTCTGCGGAGCACCGGTCAATGCTCTGGGAACTCACGGCCTTTCGTCCATGTGGAGCGCTGGCAGAATCGGCAGACACCAGTATCTGAATGATCTGGTATGACGTGCCCTAACTCGAGCAAATATTCCGGCTATTAAATAGCCCGAGGGATTGAGCCGCTCGGATGGGAAACGACCGGACGGTGTGTCACAGATTCATTGGGCTGGAGGCAGGTGTATCAGCTGGGATGTCACTGTAACGGACACATTCTTAGCAAGCAATCTCGGCCTTTCATGCGCTGCTGCTGGCTCAGCTGCTGAAGCCGCTGCCAATAGGAAGTCCCATAAATATTCCGCAGTCTATAGCAGCTACATCTTCTTGCCAGTAGCTTTTGAGACCTTGGGCTCCATCAACTCTGCCGTGTCTGACTTAACAAATGCATTAGGCAGGAGAACCAGCGCTATTTCAGGCGACCAACGCGAAAAAGCCTTTCTATGGCAGCGCCTGTCTATCGCACTCCAGCGCTTTAATGCTGTCTGCGTTCGTGGCACATTGGCGAATGCGGCCTCCCAGAGCGTAGAGGAATTATTTTAAATTTCTTTTCATCTTTCTTTTAATTAAATAAAGTCTTTCTTTATAATAATAATAATACTAATAATAATAAATAATAATAATTATCGCTTATCGACGATAAGCAAGAGACATATTTTCTTTGGCAAAGGCTTTCCATGACTTTGTAAAGATTTAATGCAGTCTGCTTCAGCAATTCTTTTAAGCCGATTGATGACATCGAGTAGCCGGGCGGCGATTCAGCACGTATTGCTTGAATCGTTTTTATCAAACCCCAGATTCTTACACCGGGGTAAAAAAAATAATATTAATTATAATAGTAAAAAGAAAAAAGAAAAATAATAATAATAATAATAATGCAAAACACAAACTTAATTAACTAAGATAAAGAGTATTCTAAGAAATTATATAGTACGATACATGCAGTAGTCTATGTACGCTCATGTTTAAAACTGTGAGTGTGTGTAAATTTATATAATACTAATAATAATAAATAATAAATATAATACTAAAAAATAAATAAAATAAAATGATAATAGTAATAATAGCAATAATAATAAATATTTAACGTCCGTTTCATCTTACAGTGATGATATCAGGTACTTACCCATCGCATGTCACTACAGTCAATAAATAAATAATTGAAATGAATCAATATAATTAACAAAACGATTTCTCTTTGACAACAAAAATACCGCAGAACAACTACTTACATTTACTTGTGCAATGTCATACTTAAATAAATTCCGCGTAATATGGATCCTGAAGAGAATACTTTTATTTACACATTGAAACAAATAAAGACGGCCTGTAGACTTCCCGAGTCTCACCGAAGAAATAATTAACACAACATGATCGCTATAAACAAATTAAACGGTGTAAAATGTTTCTATATTACAATTGAGGTGATATTTCGGATAGTTAATTGTCGAACTGCAGATTAAAATGCGTAATAACTGAAACTGAAGAAAGCATCATGAAAACAAAACAAATCGAAAAACCAACAAAATTAGAATTCCTTAAGTAAAACAAAGATAAACAAAAAGTAACGGTTGTAACAATAAAGAAGTAACTATCTTTCACATAGTATTGTCAAAACCTTTTGCATTCTTGAAACTCTATAGTAAATATATTTCAAAGCGTAGGCCTACTTCATTTCTAACTTAAATAGGATTAACATATAATAGCAAATGTATCTTTAGTAGTTTATACACAATTATTCATGTACGATAAATATGTAACAATAACGAATGCGTAGTCTCATAGAGAAATAATAGGCCTACACTTAAGACATATTACATCATCATAATCATCATCTTCATCATCATCATCATCTTCCCTTCGCTCCCATTTTAATTAGGGTTGGGGTTAGAAAATATTGCAGCAATTTCTGGAGTATAGTAGCTCACCAACAGAATGCCCTTTCTGACTTTGGTTCGGATCTTAGTGCTTTGTCGCCTTTTACGACACGTGAAGTCCACGGTTGGTCTATTGTTCAGCAACCATGATCCAACACGGATACTTAAGATATGTTGCAACTCTACAAATTTTTCAATTAAATCTCATCCACGAAAAAAATCTACTTTACAGGACTTTGTAAAAACACGATGTTAATTATATCTCACTGTGACAATATGCAAGCACCCATATGTAGAATCTCAGAAATTAAAAATTAACTTATATTAACTGAAGACACAAGTATAAAAAGGCCATATAGTAACCACTTGAAGTGATAATAAAAATATATGAAGACTCTCAGCATAAAATGTAATAAAAAATATGCGACATATAAGGCGGTCGTACATCTGTTGAAATTAACACCAAATACACAGATATCTAAGGTAAAAACGCTGGGGCTAAGCTCAAGTTTAAAAAAATACGAATAGGCACTAAATAGCCTATAAATTATAGTAGGCCATATGCTGATAAGTATATCTTATAGTAGAATCTACAAGGTTGATGCGATTATTTTAAATATCTTTATGATTACTTTGTTGTAATTCAGTCGCTAAATTGAAGCTGCTTGTCAATATTCTATTTTCAAAATTTTCTCACCAATATGAGCTATATACATGTAGAGTAACTCTATGTTAACGTTTGGCTACTAGTGGGTTGAAGTAGAAATAAATTCATCACACATTTATTTACATATATAAGCTAGTGTAATTTAATAAAAATGAAGATTCTAACTGAAGGCTGCTATTATTAAATAAATTTTTGTGTTAAGATTTATTTATAGAATCAACTAAATTTGGTGACTTTGCATCATTATTACTTCATTATAGCTTCCTTTTATGATTCGTGCATAAAATATACGTGTTCATACGCAGCAAATGGATTTACATATAAAGCTAAACTTTCTAGACAATTAAGAACAAAAGAGTGAAAATTTTAATTAGGCTTACCTGATTCACTGATGATATAATTAATTTGTTATAAGGTATGAAATAAGCAAACCCCAAGCAGAATCACAAGCATAAGCATAGGCATAGCTCGTCATAAGCAGAATCTCCCCAAGAATAATGGTATATCAAAAGGAATTTTATAGATGATTTAAGGATCCTCTCTTATTTGGACATGAATAGGAAAGAGGAAGACTGAGAGGAGTGGAGGCGTTATATAACATGGACCTACCAGTAGACAGTGCACTAAGAAATAGATAAGGTATGCCATACTATTCATTGGAATGCTACAACCGAAGTGCATTTGAGCGTACAGTATGATCTTATGCATATCAAAAACGTGCAAGAAAGAACAAGAAAATGAAAAATAAGAACAAAGAGATTAATAAGTTGTAGAAAAGTTGCAGCCCTTTAGATTTATCTAAGATGTTTGGAATAAATTTAGTCATTGTCTAATAGGGATTTGTTTTTAAACCATACGCATTATAGCATAAGCTGAATATAAGCGTGCATCAATTATTTCCACTCCAACGAAATATATAATTTACGTCATTTTCAAAGCGTTTAACTATGAGCGTTTAACATTATTAAACGACTAGTTAACTGATCTAACCGTATAGTGGCTCTTTTAATCAGACGGTTTGCTGTAATTGTGTTTTGACTATTTTTAAATTGTTTTAGTCATCGCTGACAATGCTTACACCTCTTAGCTGCCGATTTTTTCATTTCACTCTTGGGCGTCTATTTAAATTCTTCCTCTAAAATATTTAAAACTGCTTTTCTTTTTCTCGACGCAAGAAGGTTACCAGTTAACAAATCTGTTGATTCTGTAGACTTTTCATGGTATGAGTCTGGCGGTCATGTCCTCGTTGAAATCTGTGTATTGAGAGAGGAAGGGGCAGAACACAGAGAGGGCTGCTGACATCACGCCCAGGATATAAGCCCACCCGGCGTGGCAATCACCTCCGTTGTAAATACTTGCCCCCGAGCAGTAGTGCTGGGCGAACTTTGAACCGAGTCCAACAGGAAATACTAGGACTGATACTAGCAATATTATTGCTGAAATATACAACAAATTCAACATGCAGATTTATATTATTATAAATAACTGTTCTATTAAATTTATATTCGCCTGTCATTGACGATGTGCAAAAAATTCAAAGAGACGGATAAAAGTTAGTTACGAAGCTAATAATCAAAAAAGTAACTGTTCTTTAGTTACGTGAAAAATTTAACTGCTTTTTAGTTACAATTTACAGAAAGTTTAACTGCTTTTTAAAGTTAATAACTAAGAAGTTAGGAACTGCTTTTAAAAATTATTAAAAAACAACTTTTGAATTGCATTCGTAAGTTTCGTGTTGACTTATGTTTAAACTAGAAACTGTAACTTGACTTTCTGCGTACGGTAGAGATATGGTCACAGCTCAAAAATTATCCTAATTGACGTCATAATATATTCTGCCCATCCAATCACTCTACACACACACACGCGCGCATTATAGTGAAATGATCAACTGTGTTAATATCTATCACTTTTTAATACCTCATGTTTAAACCTTTAGGCAATTTAATACATTATCCTTGTAACCACTCCAGTGAATGTCCGAGATTTTACTCTCAGATCAGCGCGGCTGGGATTCGAACCCACGAGGGTTCAATCCACCTCAGGATATGTCATTTAAAACTTCATGACGTTACCCCTACGCTATTAAGACATTAAAATTTTCAGTTTTTTATTTACAGACGAAGTCATGTGCAGATGGAGACGAATTATAGCAATTTTAGGAAGATCATTGAGCTAGGAATTAAAAAATTCACGTCTAAAATGGACAAGCTCATTGGCTAAGACGGTGGAAGAACTGATATCAAATGATCTACGAATTTGACGTATTTGTCATGATACTCGACAGATAAATGTGCTTTAAAGTTAAGATTTGAATCATAAATTACTCTGAGGTTACGTCCTACGAGCATTAAATTAATGGAATATTTTGTCTGGAGCCAAAGACGATGTCAGTAAGATATCCGACCGCGGCACAGTATGTTTGGGTTCACCCCACACTTATATCGTTTTCGAGAGATTAGACTGAGGTTAACATGGATCTCACACCATTTTTCAATGCAATCAAAGCGATTATGATTTTACTACGTTGTGTGGAGTGCCAATGAGAAGGTTTTCAGTTTTTGAAGGATTGACAACAAGCCTAGCGATAAGCGCAAAACCAGGAGTGTACGAGATGGAATATATGAGCTTGAGCAGAGCATAAATAACTACCAGACGCAAGAAAGTGAAGAAAATGAAGATTTCAAGGGTAATATTGACACTGGTGTTATATCTTTCTTCATAAATTCTTTTTAAGAACAGTTAATATTTAGAACCGAAGTAAATATTAAAAAATAGGAGAAATCCCAGCATACAGACACATCACGCAAACATCATATCAATGAACATAAATGCATCAGGCGCTTGAATTTCATCAATCATTCAAATCAAAACCAAACATCTCATTCATTGAATCCTGCGGCCATCGGAGAGGGCCGGCACAAGGTTCATCTATCTAGCTGACCACTACAGGGAATAAGAACGAGTAATGATATTAGCAGTTAAAATATTTAAAGTCAAACAAATAGTACAGAGTAGCAAAAATAGTAAGTATAATAGTAAAAAGAGCACAAAGCAAAAATAGCCAACATACCATCAAAAATAGTAAAATTAGCAAATATGAACAAATGAAGAATGAACATTGCAAAATGGCAAACTATTCCGCCAATAACGGACTGGTGACACTGTTACGATTCCATAATAAAAATTTATATGATCGTTGCAATGAAGCATAAGACTTTAAATTGCAATTTCAACAGGAATAGAGTTCCATATAGAGCAACATTCAAAGACATTTGTCAAGTAGTTTGCATGATTCGTAGGAGAAGAGTGATATCAAGTTCTTGAAAGCCTGGTATGATACCCACTATTTGAAATATCGATACGAGTAATATATTAGTCGTACCGATGATCAGTTTGATCAGTTATAGAAACCTTGGGAGACTTCTATAGCGAAGGTGAGGATAGTGAAGATAAAATGGCATTCGTTCCGTTTGTTCATTAGAGTTCAATGTTTAGAGATAAATAGCACTACACTCTGTAGAAAAACAATGACATTTTTAATAAAAAGAGTGTAGAGCATTGAGTGTAGTATACATATTAGTTGACCTCTTAGACATGAACCCGTATTATATATAACTCAGAGTAAAGTGAATCCAGGTGAACTCCGATGATTCCGTAAAAAGATCACTGAAGAATTTAAGTGAATACTAATGAATCCAGATTAGCCCAAAGAATGCTGATAGTAGTTATTTTAATTCTAATTGAAATAACTATTAACTAATACTCATACTAACTACTACTTATTTTCAACTTCTAATTTATCCCACTTAATCACAGGGCGCTATATGCCATTCATAATCGAATAAGACAAAGACTGACTCCTAAAGCTTAGTCTAGCGCCAGTTTACTGTTTTGAAAGCAGATCAGTCACGGGAGAGCACTGGAATTGATCCCTGAACCTGCTGATATTTAATCTAAAAACTTACCAATATACCGTGCTGCTTCGATATGAAAATCATCATACAACAACTAAAATAAATACATGGAATGATCATTTATGTGCTTCAGCAGAATTTAATTCTGAGGATTTAAGTTGGAGTTAAATCACTTCATAGCTTATCCCACTACTTTTCTTTAAGATATCGAATACAACACAAAGCAAAAAGACAAGACAGCAAATGCGTTGAGATGATAGCTGAGAACAACGCAGCTTTGGCAACAGGTTGTGTAATTTAGAATCACATTGAATAGACGTACTCCACGCTGTCTCGTGAAATCCAATATTGCCACGTCACTGAACGATCTCTGACCCTACTGGGTGACCTACCGATGGCTAGACACAAATCGAGATTAGGCAATTGTGCACTCTGACCTTTACGCCCCACACACATTTTACGCCCACTTGCATGACCGTACAACATTGATTGAAGTTTAACTGAGTTTAGATTTTTCGAAGTTTGAGATAAAGAGTTTACTAGCGGTTGTTCGTCTTGAACGCCTTCGAAGCAAATCGGCTAACATTGAATATGCTATTGATTTAAAAGCATAGAACTGCAGACACTGTTCCTCAGCTTTGAGCCTTTTACAAGAAGAAAGATTTATTACAGTTAGACAGTTGATAAATGTATAAAGAAATAGAAAGAAGAGTTGGATTGGAACATTTAAGGGGAAAGTCTACTAAGAGAAGTCATAGAAGGCAGAATGGAAGGAAATATAAGCAGAGGCAGGCCAATATAAGAAATGTTAGATGATTTAAAGATCATCCTCTGTCTTCCGCTTCCTCTTCATGCCCACTCATATGGACATGAAGAGGAAGCGGAAGACAGAGAAGAGTGTATAATCGATCAATAACTTCATTCCTTCAACAAAGTCTGTTTCATCCTCATTTTAAAGTAATTTTTATCTTCAGAATAATTACAATAAATAAATGATATTAATAATAAAATGATTTTAATAAATAAATGAATAAATAAAGAATATTGTCCATAATAAATGCTAAGGATGATAACATTGATCACTGTACTGTACCGTAAAATTAATCAACTTTCAAGATCTAATAATTAATTATGTATTAAGCATAATTATAATCGTCTAAAATTTTATGAATAGCTATAAATTATGGCATTTTCATAAGAAACTCTGAGGCCCTTTAAAAAGTTAAGAAAATATCCAAAACTTTCCAAAACCATAAGCGGTGTCACAACATATATACAATTTAAAAATTGAGCGACCTGTTGGTTTGGAAATTTCTATTACATACTATATAAGTTTGTTTTTCACAGTAGCAATTCATAAATATAAATCAGTTAGTATAGTACAATTAATATATCAATGTTCTAAAATCTATTAATCATGTAGAAAATGAATAAATAGTTCTTTTTTAAAATGAATCCAATCTCCACATAATATTACCATGAGCAATCAAGGACCATTTGAAAGACATACAATTGCTGCTATAGACTAAAATATTTAGACTGCTGTGTTGATATTAAATAAAGGCAAATCTTCTTCAGTGCACTACCAAGTGGCAGGTTCAAGATACATATTCATACTCAAAGTCTGCTTTCTCACTCCATAAGAGCACTCCTTAGATCAACATGTTAATCCCTTCACAAAGTCTATGCCTTTTCCATAACCCTATGTAGACTATAGCTTGGGAAAAATATGGCTTATGAGGTGGTTTCCCGTTGCCTTCTTCAGTTAGGGGATTAATTACCATTTAATCCTGGGAAAAATATTTCATGGTGAGGTGGGTCCCCTGTCAATAATACACTATGACGACTATTTCCAAAGAATACAAGAATGTCATCGATATTTTACTGCAGTAGATAAATTTTCTGTGTTAGACTATGCAATATTAAGATATAATCAATATTAAAATAACGCTGACCATGAAAACAATTGAAATACATTATAATTGAACAAATAAATGTGCCTAAACGTAACATCAGTACCAAAATTCTTTATTAAGTTTGACTTGACTATTTACGACTATCGAGGCATCTCGACTAAATTTTAACAGCTTCATAGCATGAACTTCTAAATATTCCATTACTGAAAGTCCATCCTTCCCCTATCCCCCATGCTGCGCTTTGTTCCTTGGTTACTGATCGCCCTATGGAATCCACGTTCATTTACATCTGCCTGGGGATGGCGGAGGTCCGCCAGGAATGATAAACGAGTTGTCGCATCCAATACGCCAGCTGTAAGTTAATCCTAGATCCGGGCGCGGGATTAGGGGTAGAAGAGAAGAGAGATGGCGGCTGATGAATCATTGTTAGAAAGAATGAATATATTACTTGAAAAATAATTTAAAATGCCATTAAATGCTGTAAATTTAAATAATAACTGCAATACTTTATGATGTACTAGTTGTCAAACAGAAGCGTTGAATTGTTGGAGCTTTGATGTTTCCATAATTATACTTATTAGTGATCGATTTTTCTTGTACTACCAGATACTATTAATGAATAAACTAAATGAACCATGACACTTTCCATGACACTTTACTTACATTTATATTTTTATTGATGTTAATTTAAACTTGAGGAAGTACACGATTATTGAGCTATTAAGATATTAATTTTTAAATTGATGAAGTCTACTTCCTTGTCTATGGCAAGACTATTTTAGGTCTATTCTCAGGATAATAAAATCTAAAATGAGTTTTCTCAAAACCCAGTAATATGTTTGTAGTAGTAGAAGATCTAAGTATTTAAATATTTACATATATTGGGGCTTTGAGGTAGCTTTCCTTTAGTGTTCTTGATAAATTCTGTAATTAGCTGTTACAAGATATGTCTAATCTTCAATTAGAATGTTCTCGAATGCTTATATGAAAAACATTGAGAGACTTGATTTGTATCACGTTTTATTTAATATAAAATATATAAACCAGAAGAGAAGTAATATTAATTTAAATTAACTAAGATGTTTTGAACTCCCTTTCAATTTTCAGTAACGTAAATATTTTACTCATAATTAGTAATATGAGTAAAATATTTGACAAAATAATTTTTTTAATTTTAACAAATAATTATGCAAGCTCCAATTTGGTTTAACGGCAGGTCATTTCACAATTGACGCACTAATTAGTTGTATCATTATGCTGACAAATATAAATGCAGCTAAAACAAAATTAGGGACATTTTCCTAGATATAAAATTATAATCATCGATCATTAAGTCAATCATAATAGGCCTATTTGCTTTTTAAAATGTATATTATGGTATTCATGGAAAAATTGAAAAATGGCTTAAATCGTACATATCTGACAGACAATAATTGAAGATTAGGATCTGATATTAGTTATCTTACGATACCACAAGAATTGATATTTGGTCTCATGTTATTTCTTATAGACATCAATGATATGCAGTGTGCTGGCACCAAAGCCCGATGCTTCTTTTTATTTCATTGCTGAAGACTCAAATTTATTTTTATGCGGTTATAATTTAAATGAGCTGTATCAGGCAGCTTACCTGACTTGCTCCCAAATATATCAACTGATCAATGCAATCAAATCAATCAACTGGTTCATTGCAATCAACTGACTGTTAATTGCTCCAACTTACATGTAGGTTTTATTTTAGTTTCTTTACTAATGATGTTGATGATGAAATTATAGTTCAAATGATTTATGTGTTAAATTGTACAACTGTTTAATAAATAGATTATAACACTAAATTTGTTGGAATACTAATTGATTACAAACTTATGTAATTATAATTCATTGGTAAATATTTTAAATTCTAAGCTTTAAAGACGAATGGTTTATATTCCACAGGAATACCTCACAGATCTCTATTTTGCTCATGTTCATTAGTAGACTATTACGAACTTTTCAGAGTCAATCTAGATCTTGCAATGTTAAGCAGTTTTATTATTATTATTATTATTATTTTATTATTAATCTATATTTTTGAGTTATGACTGTGTAAAGAATGGCCCAATCATTCAATTAACGATGATGCTCAATCCCTGAATATGTTCTCTAAACGTTACAAAGCCATCTACTTAATAATTAATTTATAATTACTTTCTTAATTTTACTATTTACTTTCTTTCTGTCTTTGTGTGATATGTCTTCTTGTGATTTATCCTTTTGCTTGTATGCTGTCAACTGAATAGGGTATCTATCAGTAATTAATCCTCATTGATGACCTAGTTTCTGTATGTGTGTATTTTTACCTGATTGTATGGATGACATGATGCTTCTTAAATAAACACAGTTCTCTCTCTCTCAGCTGTCGTATATTGCTCGCACAATATCGAATGCGGAATAAAACTACAGCAATCTGATATGCAGGATTTAGACCATCTAAACACCGAAATACATTAGAATCAGAGAGAAAATTCCTTTCTAATATTAACAGTCCAAGGGTTCTTCATAAATCATAAAGAAGTGAAGATTGAACTATGTTTTTCAGCATCACATTAAATCATTATGAGTACTTTACAGTTTTAAAATTATGCTATTTTATATGTGCGTCAAATGCGTTCATCTAAGTATGGTGTATTAAGATAGCAAGCAGAGCGCAATCTTGAAGATTATTTCGTACAGAGAAGAATGCTTCGTAGCTTTAGACGTGATGTTATTACTGCGCCAGATGTCGCATTTACTCCAACCCGCCCTAATGACCGGTTGAATCTAATCCCTCGACACAACTTGACGACTACGTAATTCCCGGTAATTTTAAATCTAGACATCAATTGAAGATGGGAATCCAGCCGTAGCATAGCTCCACTATCGGAATCTTACGCGATGAACTCTATATAATAACATTTTGAATAGCTTTTTATTCTATAGCAAAACAAAGCGTCGTGATTAATAGTTTTAAAATGTAAAGGAAGGTTTAATAAGAAGTCTGGTCAACTTTGATAAATTATAAATTCAGGCATGACGAAGGAATTGCTAAGGGGCATAGTTTATGACTGACGAAAAATTATTCGTGTGCCCATTATTTTGTATATTCGCAAGAACTTGTTCTATATTACTTAATGATTTCATGGTCGAGAATTAGCGCGGATTGCTGTTTCTGGCAATTACAAGGTTGCAAATATTACTTTTTCATTCACATTTTTACAAACAAAATGAAAAGACCGCCAAGATGGTTTAATTTAAAATAAATATTATATTTGAAATTTTAAGAAAAAACCTTAATTATTACTGGAATCTTTACAAAGAAAAACTTCTCAAAGCACAACTTCTTTATGCAGTTAGAGCACAGATCGATTTTCTTTGTAATTTTAGTTCCTTTTCTTGGATTAAGATTAAAAACCCACCGATAAAGATTTTCAAAGGAAGAAATGCAAATCATTCAGTTCAGGCGAAAGCACAAGACATCAGAATGGTAGAGAAGAAAGGCTTGGGCTCTGCTGCCGACTGTTCCCTCGAGCGACATGGAGCACCGAACGTCTCTAGAGACTGAGGGTATCTCCCTTCCTCCGGCAGTCAGCTGGCTATCGGAGTTATTCATCTCTATTTCATGTCGGATTGAGCCCCTGGGCAAACCATGCTCCAAACAAATGGAAATCAGTGAAAGTCCAACTGATTGGAGTCGTTAGATTCCTAGCTGCAGTATTTCTAAAGTTATAGTGAACAAAGTTGCTTGTCAAATTTGTGTATAAAAAAGTTTGTATAAACGTTATGTGCTTCAAAGGAATTTTTAATTTCTACTGTGATTTAGCGCATCCGGTTAAGCTGCGCGACAGTTGAACGAAGTTAAGCTCCATCGCGCCGGTTAGTGCTTTGTGGGCGACCACCTTGATAGACCGAGTGTTGACAGCTTTGAAAGAAAAAAATCCCGAGGGTGTTGAAAGGTTATTCTTAAATCTGCGCCGGCTGCATTTGATGCGCCAACAAAAGGCAACGATTACTAATAACCATTGAGAGGAATGGAGGAAGTAACGAAAAATACAAAAACAGAAACCAAGAAAGGAAACTATGTAGCACATGCGTGCGACATGTGTGTAACTATACGAAAAAAAAAAATTTTTTTAATTATGCAATCGAAAAATTTCGACAGTAAATCCGTAAGTTTTAATAAAAATTCCAGATTTGCTCACTACATACGTTACTTTCGGAAGATAGATTCAATAACATATTCCAAAATCATCCTGTATGTTTTTGTTTAATTCTTTGAAATACTTTTAATGACATTAATCAGTCAGGAGAGCATTAAGAAATATATATTCCTGAAAGAATTCTTACATTGATCGTACGGACATTGATTGTACGAACTACGAAAAATTTGATAGTACAAAAGTATCTGCGCCTTTAGGCCTTTATGTTTCGCAGATTTTGAGAAGGCCTTTTAAAGGATCGAATGAAAAACGATGCTGAATATCTTGACTATCTTAATCGCAATTGACTGGAGAAATAGAAGGTTAATTGTAAACTTGTACATGAATCAAAAAGTTGTAATCAAAATCCAACAGGAAAACTCTGAAGAAGGTGAAAGTGGACGTTGAGTACGACATAGTTATAGCATTTCGCCGCTGTTGTTTAACATTTACGCAGAAGCAATGACGAGGAGGAGATGAAAGACATTGAAAGAGTGAAATAAATTCAGTTCGTTTGACTCCCTTGCGGCCCGATTCAATTACTTAAATCTTACGTTTTCCTTTGCAATATTTTCGTAAAGTCTATATATGAGTAAAATTAACATTGAGATATCTTAAAATGCATAAAATACTTAGATATTAACATATTGGAAAGCCGAGAGGAGTATCATTGACTGATTATTGAATGAGTATAGTAAAATACTAGCGGTCATTGAAGCATATCAGCCAAGCTAATATCCGGCTCATATAACCAGGCAGCACGTGACTTCCTTGAGCAACCCTAGTGCCAGTGAGGACAAATCATGATGAGGGAGGGCTTAGAGCTAAATATTCTGATATGGACTATTGAAAGAAAAATCTGTAAGACATAGGCCTACTTATTAGAATAAATGATGGTTTGCTATTGAATATATTAGCTAAATGAATAACGAGAGAGAGAGAGAGAGGAATAGTACCGGATGAAGAAAGAGCCTGGAAAATACCATTAATATAGCCTTTGTGATGGCACATTAACTAAATTGCCACTGAATTGAATAGATTAAGTGAATATAAAATATTTGTTTTTTTTAAGAAAGTGACGAGCTAGGCGAAATGACTGAATTTGCTTAAATTACTTTTAAAATTAATTGATCTTCTACACAGTGCTTATTAATATAATGAAGGTTGTACACAATTATTTTCTATATCCCGTGCCATCTAGATGTAAAATGGCAAGTTTAAATAATAGTTTTATTACTCGCATGGTAAAATATTTTATTTTCAGCATAGTCTAATCTACGAGTCATTACGTCATTTACTTTTGTCATGGAGAATGTAACTATTAACGTCAACTACATTCAAACGCAATTCACAAGTGCCATTTAAAAGGAATTCCTGTCATCAGTACAGCTCAGTGCTGGAAATGTACTTTACTATTACTTTCAAAATTACTTTTACTTTTTATTTCTTGACGTTTTGGGAGTAATTCTTACTTTTACTTCTCGATCTTAAAAATGAGATACTTTTACTTTTCAATTTCTAAAACTATTACTCATACATTTACTTTTGTTTTCTCAAAAAGGTACCTTAGTCTAAAAGCACTTTTTATGGTAGCACTGTTATCGGATCAAACGAGAGGCATTGAACAATATCTAGTCAAGATAATGTTTAGAAGATTAACTTTAAATTATTTCTAATACATAAAAGTATCGATGATTGACAGACTATAATTGAAGCCGGACTTTGATCAACTGAGATCATAGACGCTAGTCTGAACTATAATTACACCGCTACGTCAGACGGTCAGAGCGAAGCATCCATTCGATTATTATCAATAATAGGCCTATGCGGCTTTTAAACTCTCAATACTTCAAGTACGTCATTCTTTGAAGCCAGTGCTTTGATCCACTTGATCAAAGGCACTGTGTTGAAAGCAATACAATTGCAATTAACACTTAGCTGTAAACTCTAGAGTCTGTTGAATTCTGTTCATCGCTTAATCTACATGCATATGCTTATATATAGAATTTAAAATTGAAAACTAAATAGGCCCTAGTAACATTAAAAACTAAATGGGCCCTAAGTAACATTATAAAAATATAAAATAATAACAATAACAATTAGAGTGTTACAGTCATCAATGACAATATCTAGCAATATTGAGACAAACTCAAGCCGGCGAGCAAAACGAAGGTCCAAAATGAGTGCAAATCGGTGCAAATTCCTCAATTCAGAAAATCAGTATAAAGAAGAAAAAAATTAAAGTCAAGGATGTTTAGGCGCTGGTCGCAACTTATGTACACTAGATGGAAACGAAAGACGGAAAAGATAGGTCTTCAACTGCCTATGGAATTGCTCATAGGAAAGCAAAGGCCGATGTGATTCAAACGAAGACTTCCGAAAATTGAATGGAAGATAATTCCAGATCTGCGGTGCAGCATGCTGGAAAGAACGATTAGATAGCCTAGAGCGTGAGGGAAAGCTAGGTTTCACAGGAGTACTTAACTTAGATGACGGAGTTTGCTGCAGACTGCATCACTGCAATCAAGTGAGACATACAAGTTTGTCCAGGGATGGCGATGGACTTATAGGTTAACGAAGCTGTTTTATAACTGATACGCTCTTTAATCTTTAGTCAGTGCAAAGACTTCAAAATGGGCGTAACATGAGAGTAATTGGAACTGCAAAATATTGCTCGTGCAAGAGAATTCTGAACAAACTGCAACCGATCTATCTCGCAGCCAAGGAGATTAGAAAACAGGGAATTGCAGTAGTCCAACTTGGATTTCACAAGAGCTACAGCAATTTATTTATCTATTTATTCATCACATCAAACATTAAAAACGCAAGTAAAGCAAATAGAAAAGCAAAATATGGAAACGTTTCTGTGAACGGAAGATGATAGAATAGAAGCGCTTACATATTCCGGATTTAGTTTATTAAAAGTAGGAAATATATATAAAAAGCTTAATTAATAGAATTATAGTATACTACGTAGAAGAGTGAAGATAATCACAGACATAGAGCTAAAATAAATTCATTACACAAATCAGTATAGTTACAAGCAAATGGAAATAAAAAACATTAAAAGCAGTATTTCAAATAATTTTCGTAGGCCTATATCCGATTGACATAGGCCCTTTTTAAAGGACGTAAGAGAGCTAGCATTAATGATGCTATCTATTTTAGTGATATTATTTGTAGCAGCTGTCTCACGTGACAAATATGGACGAATCCAATGAAGATCACGGATAAGGAAGACACATGCTTGAGAAATTTTATTTATGTGTTCGTGGAAGGTCAGGTGTTTATCAAGGATAACACCGAGATTTCTCACAGAAGAAACAGGTGATACTGTAACACCCGAAGATAGCGAATAATTTTTCCCTTTTAGCTTAAGGAGCTGTTGAGGTATCCAAACCAATAAGAATTCAGTCTTAGATGGATTAAGTGCCAATAAATTAGCAGACATCCGAGAGGTTTTCACTGAGAAGATTTCTGTAGGATGGTTCCAGCATCAAAAAGGAGTCAGGGGTGAAACACGTGTACATTTGAGTGTCAGCGGCATATAGCTTATGATCACAAATATGATAAGAGATCAGAGATCTTAAATGTGCGGTATAAAGATTGAAGAGGATAGGACCAAGAACGGAGCCTTGAGGCACACCATACTTTAAGTGGGAAGGCGATGAGATGAACTCCATCACTTTCACACTAAAAGAACGATCCAAGAGGTAGAAGGAAAACCAATCAAGAACAATTCCACGAATACCAAACCAAGACGAAAGACGTTGCGGAGGAATATCGTAATCAATGGTCTCAAAAGCGGCCGAAAGATCGAGCATACATAATCCAGATAAGCTTGCGTGCACACGGCATTAACAATAGAATTGCACACTAATAAAAGTACAGTTTCAGTTGAACGATGCCTAGTATATGCATCTCGGTGCTTATTAAAGAGATCATTGTAACTGAGATAAGTAGAGAGCCTCTGAAGAATTATTCCTTCAGTGAGTTTAGAAATATATTTAGTATATAAATTACTAAAGTGTAGAAATATTAAGATCTCTGTTTAAGATGTATTATGTAATTGTATTTACAAGATGGGTTTCTTTTATACAGATTAATTCAGTAGTGCGAGCTTTTTAGAGTACATAAAATAAGAGTATCGAGTGCAGACTGTATAGTAAGAAAGTATTGTTAAATTGCAAAAGGGTCTAAGCTAAATATAATTTGCTTTGTCTTAATAATATAAATATATTATTGGATTTGTATTATGATTTTGACATATATATATATATATATATATATATATATATATATATATATATATATATATTATACTGTACTGCGACATAATTATAATTTTAGATTTAATTCCACATGTAGATTTACTTCGACATCGCCTATGGTTGGAGCCAATGGCGATGTCGGTAAGATATTCGAACGCGCATCAGTTTGTGCGGGGTTCAAATCCTGGGCTCGCCCGTCACTGATATTGCTTTCGAGTGAGGAAACTGAAGTTTACGTTAGCTTTATCAGCTTTTTTGGCACAAATGTGATTTTTATTAGCATATTCCTGATGTTAATATGGATCAATGCTTTGTTATATTTTAGAAACAATTGTAGACTTCATAATTTGAAAATATACTTTTACTATTTGATACCGGAAAATAAACCCTTTTTCTTTTACTTTTTAATTTATAAAATAATTACTTTTACTTTTACATTTGGATTTCCAAAAATAAGTACTTTTACTTTCACTTCTCAGTTTCATAAATTAAAGTACTTTCCCTGCACTGGTGTAGCCAGCCTATCTGCAGACTCCACTCAAGTCTCAAGCAGCCACTTTGAGCTGTAGTACCCCCACAAAGGGCCACAATGCATAACGAGAGCTTCAACTGTCAGTAGTGATTGGAAGCTAGTTTCAGCGAAATCGTGCAGTGATCGTGTAAGCGAATTCTTTTAGAGAGCCTACCGAGGATAATTGTCTTGCATATCTACAACTATATCTGATATTATACACACATGTAGATATCAGACATAGTTCTGAACTTCTGAAACATTAACTAGAATTTCATTCCGTAATGTTATAAAAATCAGACAATTTTTGGGGGGTTAATTAACCTGAAGCCCATTATTGATTGATATAGTGCTATAGACCTAGTGATCGGCATTTATTATATTATCCAGTATCTGCTGTCTCGTTCTCCCTCTTTATCTCTCCCTCTCTCTCTCTCTCTCTCTCTCTTTTGCCCTTAAATTAACTTTCAAATAGCAGTGCTAAATTTACACATAGGCCTACATTTGCGCACGCATTCGATTATTAGGAAACCTAAAAAGTTCATCTTAGGCGTAATAATTTAATATAGTTTAGTATGTTGCCTTACAGATATCCTATATATTACTTTTATATACCTCTATATATATGAATTTCCGTGTAGCTGTCAGTTGTCATTATTGATTTCTGAACTTTTTTCGTTTATTAGGGGAGAAGGTAGAGCAATGGGTATAGAGAGCGTTTCAATCTCTATCTAGTGTTTTGTCAAGTGGCCGGTTCAAGGTACATATTCATACTCAGAATCTGCTTTCTCGCTCCATAAATCAACAAGCTAATCACCTAACAATGTCTATGCCTTATCCAAACCTTTTGTAGTCAACCTACAACTTGAGAAAAATATGACTTTGATATGGCTTCCCGTTGCTTTCCTTCGTTCTTTCTGAATCGTCTCTTACGACATTTGCAGTTAACGGTTATTTCATTCTTCAGTATACCGGACACAACACATGAAGAAACGAAGATTAACACTCCTAATATGCACGGACTGCAATGTGCTACAATTAGTTCACCAGTTAGCCTATATAGGTAACGATTGCTAGTATTCATAGAATTAAATATAGAAATAATACAAAAGATCGCCAACACAAGCCAGGAAACGGTAGCACCCGTGTCTGTCAAGTGCGTTATAAAAGAAAATTTAAAAACAGTTGGTGATTCTCAAGACGTTCAGTCAGAGCTTTTCTGCAAGATATTTATTTTTTGTAAACTTTCTTTATGAACTAAACTACTTTCCATCGACCAAGAGACTACACCACCAATTAATTATGATGCATTATTATCATATTATAATGATATTGGAGCCCGTCACTCCAAGATAATAATGTTAATGATTAGAAATCTATAGCTCGATCAAAGCCTATACCTTAAAACTTATGAAGTTGTAACATTTTATAATTGCTAAATGAAATATTGACAATATTTTTCTTATAACTGAGATTCAATTAACTCCCCGTGTTGTGCTCGGGTGTGGTTGGACCATTGCAGAATTGGGCAACCGCACACAATCTGCCGCGCAGGGGCGGAACCAGGAATTTTTTAAGGGGGGGCCCGAATTTTTTTTTTGAGAGTGTGCACATTTTTTGCTTACGCCCCGCCTTCTTCGGGGCATGTGACACAACCAGAAAAATGATGTGGGGGGGAGGTAGGGCTCACTTTTTTCACTACTGCGCTCGGATAATATAATGAGTGTATCCCCATATCTTACTCATACCCGTACTCATCCCTATAATCCTACATTTTTTTGAAAAAGTAGGTTTATTTTTTTCCTCTGAAGAAACACAGCGGATCTGGACGAATTGCATAAGTGACCTGATTTTGGCTGCGGGGGGGGCTTAAGTCCCTCCCAGCCAAGGCTGTTTGCACCACTGCTCCGGGACAGAGTTCACTTTTTTTTCTCACATCCTTTTTCCTCTTATACAGTGGTTTAAGTGAAAATTGAGAGCTAGTGATACGATCAGCATTTTCGGGCACCCTTCCATTATACAGGGCTCCTAGGATACCAAATATGGGCCCCTAATCCCATATTTGAAAAAAAATCGATCTAGTGGAACTGAGTTCCCTCTCGTACCCACCCCCCTGACCAATGCCCTTACAAACATATTGACACAAAGAAATTGCCGTAGAAACAATGAAAATATAGTTTAACTTTTTTTTTCGCCTGACCTAAGGGAGGGGGTCCCGGGACCCCTGGGCCCCCCTGGATCCGCCACTGCTGCCACGTGTACGCAAAAGGCGACTAAAGGCAGGAGCTGAGGATGGCAAGAGGGGACCCACCTCACCATGAAATATTTTCGCCAGGATTAAATGGTAATTAATCCACCTAACTGAGAAAGGCAACGGGAAACCACCATATTTAAGCCATATTTTTCCCAAGCTATAAATGCTACATAAAGTATGGATAAGGCATAGACTTTGTGAAGGGATTAACTTATTGATTTAAGGAGTGCTCTTATGAAACGAGAAATGTTTGAGTATGAATGTGTACCTTGAACCTGCCACTTGGCAGTGCACTGAAGAAGAAGATGAAGAAGAAAAAAAAAAAGAAGAAGAAGAAGAAGATAACTGAGATAAAACAATGAATGTTATGCAATATACTGTATATTCCATAATTACGCAAACTAAAGAGAATTCTGTGATGCCAATGCTATTTTCTAATTCGTTTGAGTTTATTGTTCACTACTAACTTAGTTATCTCTCTTTTCTCTCTCAGTGTAGACCTACTGATTAACGATAGATCCATGACGTTAACTCTTCCATTCCATTCTCTCCTCAGCCTGCCTTTTCACATCTTTATACAAATTCGTTATCTATATAGGAATATCCCCTATCGCGGTCTGCCTCTGACTCTTTTCCCTTATATTATGATTTCTTTTGCATATTTCTGCAACTTATTTCATATTTTAGTAGGCCTATATGTTCTTTTATTCACCAGAATATGGCAGATACAAACACACAATTAAATAAAACGAACTAAAAACTAAAATAAAATTTATGAAATTATTTAATTATTTATGCAAATGTTTAAATACATGCAAATATTTAGTCGAAGCATATTTGATAACATTGCAAACCATTCAATAAACAGTTCAACGTACATGTATGCTAATCCAGTTATTCTTTCTATTTCTTATCTCATTTATAAACTGTTTATCGGTAACAATTGTAAAAATGAAGAACTTCGTCAATTATTGAAAATGAAGTCTTTTTTCTAACATATAAATTAAACTTAGTCTTATTCAGCCTTATTAGAACCACATTATACATGCATTGCATGCATTGCACGCATTGTACTTCAAGCCTAATTTCTACATTACGACTGACGCATTTTAGTTTACCTACACTGATTGAATAAGTGCAGCCTCTACAATTGCTTACAAAAAACTCTGAGTGACAGGGGCTATTGAGCTTCAAATAAGTACGAAATTTTAAAGCGATTCCAGACTTTTTTTGTAAAGAGAAACCCTTTTATCTAATTGCGTTAATGGATATTACACTTATGCAAAATTCCGCATTTAGGAACCATTTTAATGAAGCCTTTATGAATTGCTGTGAATGAATTCAATGATAAGTTGTAATACTAATTTACTAAGAGCTCAAAAAGATATCTGAATCTCGCATCGACTTCGATTTTCCTTACTGAGATAGAGATGCTTTGAAAAAAATAACAATACTTTAATCAGCACTACAAACTGAATGTACTGTTTAGCTTACCTGCCATGATCTGTATATAACCCGTATAGCAGGACAGTTTGTGTGACCAGTCCGTAGGTAGACATAAAGTTATAACGGCAGCCACTGAACCAAAGGCTAATAGAAAACATCCACCTCCATATAGAATACAGGCTATCTGCCAAGCATTGGACGGAAGCTTAGATAGCTCAAATTCTCCACCATACACACCACAAAGCTGAGGAGGCGCATCTTGTAAAGATTCTTTAGCCTTTGTGCTTGCTCGCCCGAGCATAGTTCTCGGATCCCTTACGCAGTAGTTATAAAGTCCAAGAGAATCACGGGTTTGTCGCTGGACGAACCAGTGTGGTTGGACGAAGCTGAAGGCGCAGCCGACGGTGACAAGAAGAGACAGCGTTGCCCAGAGCAGCTGTACGTGAACGGAGACCCTCTGGCAAGGACGATGCTTTAGTGTCAGGCTTGTGACAGAGTCAGTAATCTTACAGTCTGATCCTACAGCAAGGCCTGTGGGAGACCCTTGCAAATGCGTGTGAATAATCATAGTCATTGGGTTGCTCAGATTTAATTACAATACTATTACTTCGGTCTAACTGCAGTAGTATGTAACAAAATTTCTTCTATCAGTTTCTGATATATTTATTTCTGAATCATACATAGAATCTTCTGAAACATGTGCTAACTTTGTACGTTAAAATGGCAAACATTACAGTTTAGGATTAATGCACTAAAATATGCTCATGTATCGACCTGACGTTTATGGCTTCCAATACTTGGAGCCACAGATTCATTTATAATTAAGCTTTTAGCTATTCAGTCCTCTGATGAATTATTACAAATAGTGCTACGATACATTATATGAAAAATTAAACACATTGACCACCTTAAAAAGAGAAAACTGTACTTAAAAATCGAAAGTACGATTAGTTACATGTACTTCGTCGCTTTAAGCAGTGATTCTATGTACTTTTATATGTATAGGCCCTACTGCATGGAATTAATGTCCTTCTCTGTTGTCCTCTGTTCATGTTAATTATGCATCTTATCTTTTTTTATTACTCAGTTCATTATGCCATTGATCTTAAAACGAATTCTCTTAGTGCACTGCCTATTGGGTAGGTCCATGGCATATAACTCCTCCAAATATGTATATCCTTTGCTTTTTGAGCTTTCACTTCATATCAAAATATGAATTAGCTATCAAATTATTAAACATTCCAAGTCTCGGTCCTCCTCTATTCTTTTTTCTTTCCATTGTTCCCTCAATTATCTCTGTCATCATACCATTGCCTCTCAGTACATAACTGATATAGTTCTTCTCTCTATTTCTAATGATATCTATCAATTGTCTATTTAAGCAAACCCGATTAAGCACTTTTGCCTTCGTAATTTTGTCAGTCCATTTGATTTTCTCCATTCTTCTCCATAGCCATATTTCGAATGCTTTCGGTTTTCTAATATCCTCCTTTCTTATAACTTACATGTTTCACAACCGTACAGTAACGTGATCCACACTAAAGTTTTTACAGTCTTTATCTTCGTGACTTTCTTCAAACTTTTGTTCACAATTCTTTCCTCTTACTGAATACCATACTTTTCCTAGGCTATAGGCTACATAAGATATGGATAAGGCATAGACTTTGTGAAGGGATTAAGTTGTTGATCTAAGGAGTGTTCTTAGGGAGCGAGAAAGCAGACTTTGAGTATGCATCTGCATATTGAACCTGCCACTTGGCAGTGCATTGAAGAGAGAGAGAGAGAGAGAGAGAGAGAGAGAGAGAGAGAGAGAGAGACTGAATGCCTAAAATGATTGACCATTCTATAATTATAATATTATATTTCTGCTATTTTATTGTTAAATATTTTCCATCTTCTCTTAATGTTTGTATTAAATATCTGAAACTCTACTTGCAGTAACGTCGTACGTCTATTTCTATATTGACTCTTCCTCCATTTTTAGGCACTCTCATAATTATATATATTATATATATATATATATATATATATATATATATATATATATATATTCATTTATTTATACATAAACATATGTATAATATATTTATATATAAATATATTTATTTATACATAAACATATATATAATATATATATAATATATATATAGTTCTATGCATAGATTAGGTCATTTATAAAGTTACATTGGTTATCTATATACTACTTATGGATCGATAAATATATGACCTATTTATGGATCTATATATATATATATATATATATATATATATATAGATCCATATGTATACAGTATACAGTATATGTATACAGTATACCGTATATCTATAAATAAATAAATACATATAGGTCTATATATATATATATATATATATATATATATATATATATATATAGACCTATATGTATTTATTTATTTATAGATATACGGTATACTGTATACATAGGCCTATTGTGTATATACTGTATATATATATATATATATATATATATATATATATATATATAGAGAGAGAGAGAGAGAGAGAGAGAGAGAGAGAGAGAGAACGTGTATCATATCATAACCATAGTAATGTTAATATATATGTACAAATGGTATTTCAATTATTAAATGAATATATTAAGTGATACTAAATAATTAATATCTTACTAAAATACTCATCTAGTATTGAAACTTTTACCTAGATAAATTGCAAAATGGGCTAATACTATGTGTAGATCGCATAATAATAACAAATGATATCCGTTATAGACTTCGTCATAGATAGCGCGTTTGAAATGTTTGTCAAATGCTGCTCGCTTACCGGGACTCTTAGCTTCCTTCAATGAACCCTATAGCTGCTGAGCAACCGACTCATTCAAAGGCTTTCTCATAGGTCACTATAGTGAGACTACAAGACCTATGAGAAAGCAGGTTTCCACTGAAATAGCCGACGGTAATTGCGTAGTAGTTTTAAGAAAGCCCTTTTATTACACATAATTATGAATCAGTTTTCTACAGTAATTCATAATAAAGGGTCTACAGTATGTAGAAGTCCTTTGTTCAATGGACCGATTGGTGGATTTTGATTGAATGGGTCAATTGATTGATTGATTGATTGGAGTCTATTTCTAAATTAATGATTGAGTTCGATAGCTAAAGTGGTCTTTTGATTGACTAATTATGATTAATCAGACAGAGTTTAGTATCAACTCTATATTTTAATAATTGAAAACTAAACTATTCGAGTAGCTTATTACCACTGTTAAGAAATTATCAAAGAAGCTATCTTTAATCTGTAATAAAACTGACAGAAGTTCAGCAACCATTAAACTAAACTAAAAAAGTAAAAAGCTAATGTTAACTAATGTTAACGTCAGTTTCCTTACTCGATGTCAGTAGGCGACCCCAAGATTTGGGTTCGCCCAATAATGACATGGCTTTCGAAGGAGGAAACTGACATCAGTCATGTCAAAATGAAGACTGATTAAACAACCTTTAATTGATAAGTCTTGAAGCTAGTTGTTTGACATTAATTATTGACATTATTTATGTAGGCATATGCAGCAGATGATGAGGTCACAACATTAATTAATCAATCAGTATGAATTTAACGTCCGGTTCCTCGATATGGGCCTAAGATAATGTCAGGGACGTCTCTTGCAGATTCTAAGAAAACAGACGTCAGAACACTACACGATTATAGTATACACGACTGAGTCTACAAAGACTACAAGAGGAAACGAGATCAAAACAGTGCAAGCCCATGATCCAAGGCAAGAGGGTCACAATTTAGACCTATGGCAGAATGAAATCGGGGTTTAGCTTGCCCAGGAAGGTACTAATACAATTACAAGATCGGAGATACAGTGGCGATGAATTCCATGCTGTTCATATTTATACCACAGATTTGAACTGACTCGCTTATCTGACTGATACTTTCTTTTAATATGTTGTTTTATTTTCACCTAGAGCTGGTTTATAGATTGTTTTTAAAATTAATAATTAACTGATTGTCTCATGGATTTGACCCAGCTTTGAAAAAATTAAAATTATTAAAATGGAAAATAATTTTCACGTGGATAGTCAAAAGTGCGTCATGTATCTCGCTATTTCGCTGCCACACATTTTTCGAATGCATTGAACTAAGAGATCCTTCAATTAAACTTATATTATTCATACATATAGGTTGAATTAATTTGGCTGTTGACATAATTCAGCAATTCGAGAGCTCAAGGAATCTTTTAAGCATATATTATTTATATTATATGCTTAAAAATATGAACGTAACCCCTACGCTATTTAGAATGTCTAAATAGCGTAGGGGTAACGTCATGAAGTTTTAAATGACAAATCCTGAGGTGATTTGAGTCCTCGTGGGTTCGAATCTCGGCCGCGCTGATCTGACAGTAAAATTCAGACATTCACTGGACTGGTTATACGGAAAATGGTCTAACTTGCCTAACGGATTAAACATGAGGTTTTAAAAGTGATAGATATCAACATAGTTGACCATTTCACTATAATGCGTGTTTACTTTTTTTACTTGATTATTTTTGTAATTCTATATATTGTTGACATAGGTGTAAACACCGTTATCTAATTTTTTTGCTATTTAAGCTATACTTTAGTGGTGTAATGGATTGAATACTTAATTCTATAGGGCCTAATGTAAGAATGGTTTAACCTATGATAGGACGAAATAAATTTCCTTCTATTTCAGATTGATCACTTTCATCTTGAATAAAATTTTGTGATTTGTTTCTAAAATAGGTCTTCAAATTTGGCAGCGTTTTGTAAGAATGTTTTTGCATGATTGAACGATTTATTGAGAGATTAATTTGTTGATTCATTGATTAATTGATGGAATGTCAAATCAATTGTTTAATTTACTTATAGTTAGAAAACTGATTAGTTTATATTCTACTATTCTACTATTCTACTATTATGTCTACTATAGATTGTTATGTTTATGAAGTTCTACATTAGGATCTGTTGTGATTAGAACATGACAACCCTGTCACTGAGTTGGAGGGACAGACTGTCACGCCTAGCGGAGATTCGTTAAGCTAGCGTGACATTCCCTCAATGCGGAACCTTTCAAGAGAGAAAATCTAATAAAATCTGTAATAAAACATTCCTGGAGCTTCGCCAAGGATGTAAGAGCAGTGGTTAAAGGGGGAAGGGAACACGAGAGAACTCAGTTCCACTAGCTCGAATTTGTGGCCCCTCTGGGCCCCTCTAGGAGCCCATATTTTTACATAACAGTTTTTGAAAATTACAAAAAGTTAACATTTAACCAAAAATGTTGCAGAAATATTAGTCCACTTTACCTAAACAAATTAGTTAAGCTTTTGTTAAATTTTCAAATATAATTAAATAACCTTTGTCCATCATGCATACGGCCATTATATTTACCGTTTATTTGCAAACTGTTATAATTTCTATGCTTTTAGGTGCAAAGTAGTAAACATGGTTCTATCTCCGTGTGTCTCTCTTTCTTTTTTTTCTCTCTCTCTCTCCCTCTCTCTTTCGCTGATGCTATTTAAAAGTTACGCTGAGGCAATGTTGGAGGAAGCCATGGAAGAAGGAATAAAAGTAAGAAGAAAATTGTTACAAGATGTACAATTTGCAGATGGCCAAGGAATGGTAGCGGGAAGCGAGATTGGACTGCATAAGATAATGGATAATCTGACTAGTACGGCATTTAAATATGGAATGAATATTAACATCAAAACGACAAGTGATGAATGTCTCTGAATAGAGGTGAAGTCAATATTATCATAAATGGTACGTGATTGAAACAGGTAAGGATTGAATTGAAACAATAGGTCCTATGATTTCCAATGGAGTTAAACACGCATTATAGTGAAATGATCAACTATGTTGATATCAATCACTTTTTAATACCACTTGTTTAAACTGTTAGGCAATTTATTCCATTTTCCGTGTAACCAGTCAAGTGAATATCCGAGATGTTACTCTCAGATCAGCGCAGCCGGGATTCGAACCTACGCGATTCAATTCATCTCAGGGTCTGTCATTTAAAACTTCATGACGTTACCCCTACGCTATTAAGACATTCAGATTTTCCAATATTTAGGTCATACAAATGATGGGAAACGTGAGACTTAAATATGCATAAGAAGTGCACAAGCAAAAGAGGCCGTCGGAAATAGAAGCTGGAAAGCTCTTGTTAACGTCAGTTTTCTCGCTCGAAAGCAATATCAGTGACGGGAGAGCCCAAGATTTGAACCTCACACATACTGATCAGCTATCGAATATCTCACCGACATCATCACTGTCTCCAACCCTTTCCATTCTAATGGGAAAGAACTTTTAACAAAAATCTAAGAGAGACACAAAGATAAAGATAGTGAAAACCATGGTATGGATGACGCCATTATATGGATGTTAAACGTGAACAGCAAGGAAGGAAGATATTAGGACACTAGAGGCATTGGAAATGTGGATATGCAAAAGAATGGAAAGGATCAGCTGGACTCCATAGGTTACAAATGAGGAAGATCTGGAGAGAGTTGATACATTTATACGTTGATAAATGCATTTAGAAATAAGAAGAAAAGTTGGATATGACACATCTAAGGGGGGAAAGTCTACAAAAAGAGACCAAAGAAGATATAATGGAGGAAAATAGAGACAGAGACAAGCCGAGATTTTTAATGTTAGATGATTTAAAGATCCATTCATATGTGGATATGAAGTGGAAAGCGGAAGTCAGAGAAGAGTGAAGGCGTTTTTTTACCATGGACCTGCCAGTAGGCAGTGCACTAAGAGAGGTAGTCCTAAGTTTCTAGGAAGCCCAACGGAGTGATTAAGGGTTTAACTTTGGATGACAATGACTACAACTGTACTCGCTGTCTCTCAGATGATCCCTATGTATCATAGAGTAAACAACGGACCTACATGTCTACCATTATATCCGCCATTACTTCTCCATAACCATGAAATTATATGCAGCTTTAATTATCTAGAAAAATCCAGGGAACGCTAGAATAGGAACGCCAAGAGAAGCTGGAATGCTCCCACATAGGAACGCCAAGAGAAGCTGGAATGCTCCCACATAGGAACGCCAAGAGAAGCTGGAATGCTCCCACATAGGAACGCCAAAAGAAGAATTCACGTCCACATTTATTAGTATTCACATTCTGTTTGCCGATTCGAGAAATCTCATTTTCTGCGCCATCTGTCGCTGCCGCTCCTTCCCATCCCTTTCTCTTTGGCCTGTAGCTCATTCCTAGTACAATCTATCACAAGGGACTGTTGAATTATTTAATTTCGGGGACGAAAAACAAAGGATCCATATGCTTAAAAGCCTTAAACTCATCAAAAACACAATTCATTCAAAATTAGATATTTAATTACATAACTGCCAAATCCAGTCACACATTTGTTATTTTAAGACATTATTTAACTAATATTAATTACGCGGTCGTTATTACTGCATTTAATCTGTTTAGAACTTTTATTCAATATGAATATACTGTATATACATAGTATGTTATATATATATATATATATATATATATATATATATATATATATATATATACATATACATATAGTATACATATATGTATATATATATATATATATATATATATATATATATATATATATATATATATATATATATAATATATATATATATATATATATATATATATATATATATATATATATATATATACATGTATATATATATATATATTATACGGTAATAATAATACCCTTTGACAGTTGCTGTGGCAGTGACATGGCTGGTAACCCGTTTTCGAGACTTTACAGGCTCCTACAGGTTATTGTCAATCCTTTTCATAAATAATCCTTAGGCTATTAGTCGGTATTACTAGCAAAGATTATTTTTGTTCGTATAGTTGCACACATACATACTGCAGAATATATTGAAAGTCAATATGTATCCATTGTATATACATGTATACATGTATACATGTATGTAAATATGCTTGAATATTAACTGTACTTTACTATAACACTACAGCTGTTTAGCTACTTAGTTTCACAATATAAGTAGTAGTGTAAATAAAAATTGAGGCCAGACGTTACTCTGACCTCCAAATTCGTCAATAGCCGTTTACAATTCCTTTCTCAATTTTTCATTCGGCCAGCTAATTGTTCCATAAGAGAACAGAGTGTCAAAGGAGTAGGGGTAGAACAGGGAGGGAAGCGACTTGTGGTCAGGTTTGAACAATGTGGAGGGAGGGATGGAAATCTTGCCGAGTCGGGTAGGGGCTTTGGAGGCCGGACCGACAGCTAAATTAGGAAAGGGCGACGTCAATTTGATGATGTCGTGCGCTGGTAGGCAGCAAGCGGCAAGCTTTCACTGCTATCGTGATGGCATGAACGACCAATTACAGCTCTTCACGCTTGGCTTATTTGTTTTGAAATTGACTTGACTAATTTCAAGCAACACTTATTTCAGAGCGATAGGCCTATGGGTGTTCAAGTTTAAGTTTTAGAGAGGAGATATGGCGCCACGGTTCGCCTTGTAAGCATGCATGTGGATTCATAACCAGATCAGTCAATATCAAATAGATATCCTCAAGGGCTTCTTGGAAGGTTAATCATGGAAATGTGCTTGCTGATAAATTAGCGCTATCAACATCAACAATATGATTAGATATGGAAAGATTTATAAGGAAACAGAAATTGGTAAAGCAGTCTCGAGGACCGGTAACCGGGCATAACACTGAAAAGGAAAAGGCCCTTTCAAAAAAGAAAAATATTTATCCTTGCTATTAGAATGTCTAGTTTAAAATTGTGCTTAATGATTACTCCCATTGAATCACTATTTGTTGGCTTAGAACAGAAATTGATAAAATATTTTTTTAAATTAATGAATCCAAAAACCTACTCCATAGATATTCACGACAATCTACGAGCTTACCTACCAGTAAACGACTCGTGAAATCCAACGCTAAAAATAAATTCGATTTACAATACGTTTATGAAATTAAGATTGTGGATGAAACTTTATATTAATAAAATAAGTGTTAAGTTTACACGAAGTCTAAGCTACACAAATTCAGTCCAAATTCAAGGGATGAAAATACAGGGTGGTCCAGAATAAATGAAACTACTTTAAAGGCTAATAACTTTGACAGTTTTTATTTGAAAGACTTGCTAATTATTTTGATTTGAAGCGCATAAGGTTTTCCACAGGCGTATCAAATATTATGTGTTTATGGCTTACCGTTTTTATAAAGAGTGTGGTGTGACGAGTAGACCATCATTTCGTAATGCAAACAATAATAACAAGGCGCTGCTCACGGATGAAGATAGAATATTAATATGAATTTTGAGAAATGAAACGCGATTCAATGCACATCAGATGATAACGGAGTTCCCTTCTAGAATATGGAATAAACAGGCTAAATATTGATTAATTAAACAAATTGACGCTACGGGAATGTCCAATAGCCGAAAAGGCAGCATGTGGCCGCAAGCGTTCGGCGCGCACCCTGGCGAATATTGAACGTGTTGAAGAGTTAATTTGCAGCCAAAACAGTAATCCAGGGACGAGTAGGAGTCTGAGAGAAATTGAACGTGCAACCGGAATATTGCGCAGTACTGTTATGCGCATTGCTAAGCATGATCAACCTCAAGGTCTATCGTAGACGTGAGGTTCAGAAACTGTCCATTGCAGATTCGACGAAACGTTTTGCCGCTTGCAAACGACTGAAACAACGCATGACAGATGAAAAGATTAACAGAACAAGGTTCACAGACGAGAAGATCTTTACTGTTCAGACACCCAGAAACACTCAGAACGATCGTGTTTATGCAAACGTTACATTTAAACGTGATATTACTTCTGCTCGGCTTCTAAAAGGCAAGATGCATTTCTCACAAAGTGTGATGGTATCGCTGGCTGTATCAAAGCTTGGAAAGACGGCGCCATTCTTTGTTACTCCAAAGGCTAAAGTGAACAGTGCTTATTACTGCGATGAAATACTGGCACAGGGACTACTGCCAGATATTCGTAAACTATCTGGTGTCAAAGGCTACGTTTTTCAGCAAGATGGAGCACCAGCGCATCGTTCACGTAATTCTGTCGCTTATTTGAAATTAAACGTGCCCGAGTTCATTGAACCAGAGAACTGGCCGCCTAACAGCCCTGACTTGAACCCAGTTGACCAAAGATCTTTAAAATAAGTAGATATGGCATGACTGTTGTTTCAGCGATACCAGTTTTGTAACAAGAGCGACTTGATTTCCAGCATGCTTCATTTAATCGTGGGGGTAAACAAAGCTCTTTGTCATGTGTGTATTTAATAGTGATTTCTGTCATTTCAGATTTATTTCATGATATTCGGCCTCTAAACGGTTTTAAGATCATATATTGTTGCGCGTTTGGGTATACAAATTCCAGAATTCCGGAAGCTAAAGAACGGGGAATATTCTTTAAGAGATTTGAAGTAAAATTTGTTTGCATTTTGTATTATAAAATTATACATCCAATTAATGGGAATTCGTTTCAAATAATTTTTGTCATGACGATATATTGAATAGATGTGACGATAAATGTGTTACTAAAGTGTTTCACTTTCGTTCAAAAGCTTTGCAAATGTTCACAAACTTCATGATTTTATGCCTTTAAATAACGATTAGCTGATATTGTTTACCTCCGGCTAACAAAATAAATTGTTGGCATCACTGCAATTCTTGAACTCAATGTTTACAATTGTTGAGATTGCCTTTGACACTTCTACGGTTTTCTTTATTCTATGCAGTTGACTATTCGATCTGGGGTTGTCTTCAGCAACTGGTCTATCGTGAACCAAATCACGACGTTGAACATTTGAAACAAGTCGTTGCCCTCCGTTGGGCTGAGATCAGTCAAACACTCGTGAACTCGGCAATTGATCAGTGGTCCCAGCGGGTGAATGCAGTTACTCGGGCACATGGTGGACACATTGAACATTTGTTTAATTAATTATCAATTCATTTAGGACATTGATGGAAACTGCAATGCGCTTTTTGAAATAGTTAAGGCCTAATGCATAATCTTGAATTCTTGATTTTTAGATTTTGAGTGTTTACGCAATTTAATTGAAAATGACATATCGGCGACTAATGATAATCTCTCAAACATGTGTAGCAGTGTCTCTTAGATATTTAGTAAATTAATAGAAAAGAGAATTGTCTTCAATTTAATGCATAAAGTAGGACTTTTCGACAAACGTTGTCAGTGTTATTAGCCTTCAAAGTAGTTTCATTTATTCTAGACCATCCTGAATGTTCTCAGGAACTAAACTCGATTCCACTGGCCACTATACGTACGGTAGGTGATAAAATTCTGCCTTTTGTTATTTACCCACAACTTTTTATTTGTCGTCTTATATTATTACACAAACACACACACACACACAAATAATTATATATATATCTATATATATAGATATATATATAATAATATATATATATATATAGTATATATATATAATATATATATATATATATATATACATGTATATATATATACTGTATATATATATATATATATATATATATATATATATATATACGGTATATATATCTACGGTATATACATATACATGTATATAGGCCTATGTGTGTGTAGGTGTGTATGTGTGTATTTATATGTTCTATCTCTCTTAGTGCACCGCCTACTGGCAGGTCCATGGTATATAACACCTCCACTCTTCATGTTTTCAGCTTTCCTCTTCATGTTCACACAATAGTGGATCTTTAAATAATATACCTAATCTCGGCCTGCCTCTGCCTCTATTTCCTCCTATTCTGCCTTCTATGCACTCTTTTAATAGAGATAATGTGAATCAATTATATTTAAACTATAGCACTTTACCAATTCAAGTACTGTATAGGCTTTCTGTTTGTAAACTAGAATACAGTATAAGTTAGAGATGGGAATTTTATGAATTTCCAGAGTTCGGGTTCGGTTCGGTTCGTTGATAATGAAAGTTTGGTTCGGTTCGGGTTCGGTTAGAAGTTGACAATGTGAGAGTTCAGTTCGGTTCGGTTCGTTGAAAGTGAAAGTTCGGTTCGGTTCGGGTTCGGTTCTAACAATGGTTCGGGTTTGGTTCGGGCTCGGCTTGCTTTCCAACTCGCAAGAGTTCGATTCGAGTTCGAAATGATTTGGTTTGGATAATGTTGCAATTGCTTAACTTTACTTATAATAATCATGATTATGACAAACATGTTTAAAATGGTTTATGGTAAAAATGCCTAAAAATTCTTTAAGTCATAATAGCTGCCACATTTTTTCATCTGGGTAAAAATATGACAATGAAAAAAGGAGAGAAGTGATATTTATTCCTGTACATTTCTTAAAATATTGTAAGTTGACCAAGAAATGTTCATAATATAGATATTTAGCTTTATTATTATATCTGAGATATTCTCCTTGATTATAACGAGCAAATAGAATGCTTCATCAATTTTTAAATTTTTTGTCACTATAGGCCTCTATATTAGATACGTTTATACTTAAGTGGAAATGTCTTGGCTAAAATTTGATCCAATATTTCAGAGACAAAGTGCAATTTAGTAACATAAAAATGTCAAATAAAGATGATTTGGTAAACACGTGTAGTTCCATAGAAAAATGATCATAATATATACCGTTTGCTATCAACTGACCAGTAATAAGCTTCATAATTTACCTTAGGGTTTCAAATTTGAAACTCTCAGATCAATTATGAAGTTACGAAAATAGTTATGACATTATTGCATTGCTATGGTGCAAAATTATTTACTCCAGATAGTCTTAACACATACAGAATGTCATATATAATTATTTGTAAATCTGGCTGCAAAAATATTAAGGTAGCACACTAAAATTAGAAAAAATTCAAAATTTGAATTTAACAAGAACAAATCCACTTAGATTGAGTCAAGCATTTTGAGGATTTTATGGAATACTCTCAACACTTTTGTCTCTTTGATGTTAATCTTCATTTCATATTTTAATGCCGTATGATTCAGACTATCCATTATCTTCTGTAGGCCCGTCTCGCTTCCTGCTACCATTCCTTTGTACCGCTACAATTTTAAAATTTGTGTCGGAACCAGCCTTACCTGAATATATGCTGTTAGATACTGTAAGACATATAAATGCAAAAACTAATATATACCTGTATATAATACATGTATATATATATATATATATATATATATATATATATATATATATATATATATATATATATATATATATATATATATATATATATATATATATATATATATATATATATATATATTCTTACTATCTTTATTTAATGTCAGGCTTGTGAAGAAGAAAGGAGTTTGGTTCAGTTCGGTTTGCACGAAGTCTGGGTTCGGGTTGGGTTAGGGTTCGGTCAGAGTCTAGGTTCGGGCTCGGTTCGGTTCGGCCAGAGTCTGGGTTCGAGTTCGGTTCGTTTCGGTCAAAATTCTAGATTTTAGGGTTCGGTTCGGTTCGGGTTCGGTTCGATTCCCATCTCTAGTATAAGTGTATGAACTATGATGGTGTAATGTCAACAGTTGTCAGAGACATATTCAATACTCTGCACAGTCTGCAGTTATCTCACCCCTATAATACCAGGCTGTCAAATACAAACTGTATTGATTTTAATTTCAACTCTGCTTATTTTAAATCCTATTTTAAATCCTATATTTATGATTATATCTTGAAATGGAACAAAATTCCTATAGATATTCGTAACGCTCGTTCGCTAAATCTGTTTGTTGCTAAACTCAAAAATTATCTTAGATAATTGCTTGAGTAGTGTCTGTTATCGATAGCTTGGATTTATTACACATCTTTGTTTCTATGTGTTTACGAGTACATGTTTAAACGTATTAATTTTGAGTATACGTAATGTAATTCTTAGTACTAGGTGTACATGAGATTACTTCCTATGTTTATATCTGTATGTTTATGTGCATATGTATATAAGCATATCAATATGTATGTTCATATTATTTTATATTTTGCTGTTGTTGTTGATATACGTGACTTGCACAGCTAGCAGCCCCATTAGAACCGCCCTCCTAGATGCTACTCACACAAATCAAGCAGAACCTGTGCCCCTATAGACTTTTCATAATATGTACCGATGAATAATATGCACTAATCTATCAGGTGCCAAAGCCAGGTGGGCAGTGGTGGGGGATTGTGGCGGTGTGTGTGTTTATATGAAGGCTGGCAATGCTCAGTATATTTACTATGCAATTCTTCATTTATTAACAATAAGTGACAATAAATAGATTAGAAAGGAATTATATTTCGATTACTTATTAAATGACGATAAAATGACGTCGTAATTTGCTGTCAATAAATTTAGGCCTATAGATAAAGTATCTAGAGAGGATATCTTACATTTATGGGACATCTTAAATCGAAAAGGCTTTCAGAACGAGAAAAGAACTAATAACAAAAGGCATTGGGAAAAACACAAAGATTGTGAAAACTTTGGTGCGGTCGACACTTCTGTATGGATGTGAAATGTGGACATTAAAGAAAGAAGAGATTTGGAAACTAGAGACTTTGGAAATGCGGTTATGGAGAAGGATGGAAAATATTAGTTGGAGTGTTGGACAGACAACATTACAAACAAAGAATTTCTTGAAATAGTCGGTACAGATGAGACAGTTAATAAGTGTGATAGAAATTCAGAAAAAGTTGGATAGGACATATTTTAAGGGGATTGACTGGCTAAAGAATGTAATAAAGAATGAAGAAAACAGCAAATGCAAAGAGTTAGAGGAAGACATGCAGAGACATGGGATGCTGGATGATCTGATAATAAATTCATATACAAAAATAAAAATAAAGGCTGAAGATAGAATTGATTGTAAGAGTTATATGCGATGGACCTGCCGTTAGGCAGTGCACTAGAAGATCACTTAGTAGACTTCAAGGAGAGACAGAAGAATTTAAGGAAAAAAGTTAACGACTTAGACAGGCGAAAGTCCTAGCGACGTTTCGGCAGCAATATCCGGTTTGTCGAGAAATGTGACAGATGTAGGAGAGGATTCCTGGGACTCTTTCCACTTCCTGGCAGTGCTGGCCTCCTGCATTGTGCCGGAGCTCGCATAAATTAACCAGCTCGATTTAATTAAACTCTGTGCGAGCCTGAGGACTCAAATGTTGAGTGGGTGCATTGAAGAGATTCCACGCATGATAGCAAATCGGAGCAAAGCTCTTTGCCCTGGAGTGCTATTATTAAATTTCAAATATTGTTTAGTGTTTATACATTTACAATATCTAGTACATTAATACAACTTTACATGTATAAGCCTCATTTTAAGACTTTAAACGCTGCATAAAGGTGCGATTGTAGCAGTGTCTACGTTCTGTAACAATGCGTTGGTCGATCAATTGATCTTTAGTGAGCTTAATGCAGTCCTGTTATAGGGCTGTTTAAGTTATTATTATTTGACTTATTCCTAATATGCAGTCCTCTATTATAGAAGTTTTTTTAAATTGAAATGGCAGTTTCGCATAAAATTAGAAGATCTGTTAATATTTATACCAGATGAACTAAGTGCTGTAAAGCCGATTTAACCTCAGCTTCATCTCCTCTCGAAAGAGATATCAATGACGGACGAGTCCAGGATTTGAACCACGCACGCACTGACCCAAGGTCGGGTATCTTACTGACACCAGGAAGTGACTGCATGCATTTATTTATTATGCTTGCATTTTTGTAGCTCGGATTTAAAACATTTTGTAAATTTTGAAACGAAAATAAAAATAACATGCAGGGTAAAATTAAAATCAAATTAATGCAAAGGATAATTAATCTCT
The DNA here is from genome assembly GCA_905160935.1 of Enchytraeus crypticus. NCBI lineage: Eukaryota > Metazoa > Annelida > Clitellata > Enchytraeida > Enchytraeidae > Enchytraeus > Enchytraeus crypticus. The sequence goes on along the minus strand of CAJHZI010000232.1, from coordinate 189,660 downwards.
CTCTCTCTCTCTCTATCTCACTCTCTTAGTGCACTGCCCACTTGTTGATGAAATTATTGTCGCTCGATAATAGATAATACGCACATAGGCTACGTATCGGCATTTTTCAAAAAGTCAGGATCGGAGATTAATCTGAGAGGATATGAGAGGATCGTGTGATTAGAACAAGAAGTGGAAACCTATTGGTGTGTCTTAATAGAGTAGGGGTAACGTCATGAAGTTTTATATGTCAGATCCTGAGGTGAATTGAAACCTCGTGGTTCGAAGCCTAGCCGCGCTGATCTGAGAGTAAAATATCTGACATTCACTTGACTGGTTACACTGAAAATGGTCTAAATTGCCTAACGGTTTGATAGATAGATATTTTATTTTCACGAAAATCAAAATGACACTGTACACCGAGCATAGAATGATGTCAAAACATGTGGTATTAAAAAGTGATAGATATCAACATAATCAATCATTTCACTATAATGCGTGTTTACTTGATTTACTTATAGTGAACGGATATTCAAAAGGCCTGAATCTACAGATGCAAGAAATAAGCCATCCTATCATACACCAACATGACCACGTGGAGTGAGTTTCAACTCCCTATTCGGGCTAGGCTGCCATACCCAGCCGTTGTCCTGGGTTCCAGGACTCGATATGGAGAGGAAGCTTAAAAGTAGTGGGGATCCAGATATCAGTGTTAAGCGAACATCACAGTAACACAGGCGGGCATGCGAGAAGTGTGATCAGCCGTTACCTTTGAAAGTTCAGGAGGATTTGCGGTAACTAACGGTTCCATCTCTCGTTCTAACAGTGGCGTACAATTCTGCCAGTCACCTTACAGTTGTTAAACTATAGTAGCGAAGCGCGTTCTATGCAAAATTTAACTTCGTTTCTGAAAACGAACTAGACGAGTTTGAACCTAGGCTAGCAGGCAAAAGCGTAAATACAAATAATGAAATTCCAGTAGATGTTAAAAGTTTACTAGATAGATAGATGAACAGTAGGTCTATAACATAACATAAAATAATGGCACACTGAGTCAGGAAGCAGAGATGCTTGTTTACTGCCCATTTCCCCCTTCCTCTCAATGGTTTTTAGTAATCGCTGCCGCACTTGGTTTAGCTGCGGCTGCAAATTGACGCATCAATTTGCAGCCGGCGCGGATTTCAGAATAACCTTCCATCACTCTAGGAATTTTTCCTTCCTAAGCTGTCAACACTCGGTCTTCCAAGGTGGTCACTCAAAAAGTACTAACCGAGGTCGGTGTAACTTAACTTCGATAGTTGACACGCAACTAAACCAAGGGCGTTAATTCCCGCCAAACGGCTTGCTTAGAAAGTTTTCACTATTGTGGGAGATTGTAGAACACTACATAAATTGCGCAAGCCATTTTTATTGTTCAGAAATATAATAGAGATTGATTGTAAATGCAATTATTATTCTTTTTTTATAAATGTAAATTTGTTTAGCGAAGGTGTTTAATATTGAAATTTAAAAAAAATCCGTTTAGCGTCCCGTATATCCCTATTCGGGGTCCAAACGAAAGGGTCTTGATAGGAAATGGAACATGAAGGTCGCGTCTATATCGATTTATATACACCACCAGTAGCCCACCACGTTTGCACGTGTCGTGAACAGCCTTTCTGCCTGCTCGTCCTCGAGCGGGTGCCTACTTCTGGACTCGCTCGCCGGCCGGCAGTGCTTCGAGACGGCAGCTTTTTCATCAGATGTTTTACTAAGGGTAGAGCGCTTGTCAGGAGGAACCCGGGTGTTTCGTCTTCAGATGATATATCTTTCCTGGTATCATTCGTCTCGATAGGCCTTTCTTATTCGTTTCAGACTGAGTAGGTTAGGGTCTAACCCCCCTTGCCTACTTCGTAATTGGGTTCTCGGGAAACCGTTGCACAGCGTCCTCGCTGGCCTGAGTCGGGAGTAGGAGCGTACTCCACGTCTTCTACGTATTTGGGCGATGACGGTTGAGTTTCTGCCATGCTTCTTAGTTTTTAAACTGGCAGTAATAGATAATTATATGATTGGATGTTTTAACTGCGACGAACTTTACTCTCCTCTACTCTAATAAAACTTCTCTATATCCTTTGTAGATTTATTCTTTCCTATATTTTTCATACTTTGGTCTTTCCGTAGTTTCTACTCTTGCCGTTGATAGAGGTAGTATAATTGGCTTTCCGTGTAGTCGATGAGAAATTCGTTGAAAGTCAACTGGTAATTTCGTTGAAAGTCAACTGGTAATTAGTAATCCTGTTCCAGCTTGCAGAGACGAACTCGACCCAGGCGTTTAGCAAATACATGCAGAGACAAACTCGATCCAGGCAATGCCGTCGCTTAATCTCCCGCCTGCAGAGACACACTCGAACCAGGGGCTTAGCAAATACCCGCAGAGACGGACTCGACCCGGTTATTGCCGTGGATTACCAGCCTCTTACCTGGGCCTACCCAGGGGGACGCCAACACCACAATACAACAAATCGATACAACCACAAGACAAATACCGGGGCTACGAGCCTAGACTAACAAGCGAGCTTGCGAGCTTTCGGCTAGACGAAGACCAGATTTCTGTATACTAATCGCACTTTTGCCTTAGGATTGGGATATCAACTATCCTCCCTCGGTTCCCAGTACTTTCGCGTAGAAGGTTATGGTCTCCCTGAGTTACTGCGCAGACGAACCACGCAGAACCCAATCTGATTTTGTATGTATCGACGGCCGCTTTATCGGCTTCGGCCAATCACAGCAATTCTTGCTCAGCTGACTTATTACGCGCCAGGGAAGTCACTTTGGAAATACCCTATCTAAATATCACTATCGGAAACTCCTATTGTTTGAGAGGAGAAGGCAAGATCGACTTGTTGCGTGATCTCCTTGATGTGATGTGATTCGTGATGTTGACTGTCATACTGTGTGATATGTGAACAAATAAACATATGTTTCTCTCTCCTCAATGGTGACCGGTGTAAATTAAGCTATGGAGCTGCTCGTCGATTGATTTGGTTGGTTGAAGATAGTGAGGTGTGGAGCTAGAGATGAGAGGAGTGGTGGAAGACCGGAGTTGGTTGATTTTGTCAGAGAAGTGAAGAGCAAACACGCACGCGTTTAGGAAGGAAGTGATTCGAATATCAGCCGGGAAGTGAAGGAAGAGACGGAGAAGGTGACCTATGCAATAAAGTGTTGACTGCTTTCTATAGGTTCTTGGAGTCTACTGCATTGCGGGTAACAGTGGAGTAGTATCTTTGCTTATCAGATGCAATGGCAGAACGATACGCTTACTGTAGATTTGATGGAGTTTTCCTAACTACAGCATGGATTTGGCGCCACTTCCTGTCAGCTCTACGACACGCAGCCTTCAACTTAGCTAGTTCGGGAGTGTACCATGGGTTAGAAACATATGTTTCTAACTATCTCCCTGATAGTCTTACGAGTTAAAGGTGCGTGCTTGTCAAGCTGGGCAGAAAGGGTAGAGTTGTACTGGTGTACAAGTTCATCAAAGTCAAGCGAAGGCGACTTGATAAGAGTCGAATTCAAGAGTCGAAATAAGAGTAGAGCCAAATAAACAAATATTTTGTAAACAAATCATACAGATGAATATAGGCTGATTAGATAGGGCAATAGCGAAATATTAGTGATTAGTAAATACTGTTATTACTATGGATGAGTCGTGGAAATCTCTTTCTACTCCTCTAAGTGAGCCTGTCCTAAAGGCTATAGACGATTTAGGATTTAAGTCAATGACTCCTGTACAGGTTGTTTTTGGAAATATGTATTATCGCTCAATTGGTAACGTGTAAAACCTAGTCGGATAGTGTAAAGCTATAAAGTTAAGTTTAACGCTTGATTTCATGCTTCATGGGAACTGTCGGAGCTGGTCTGACTGTGTTCCGAAAAGATGGCATTCTGCTTATCTGGCAAGCCTGCTATCCACTCAACCATTTAACCTATGTGGATAAATATACTTTCTCGTGACTTGCTTAGTCTACCGATCATTCACCTCTGTATTTTTCTTTCTAGCATAAATTTACATAGGCTAATTGAAGCTAAAGCCACCTGCTTTCTTTCTAGTTAATTCGCAGCGTAAGGTATTGTGGCCCTTTGCTAGGGACGTTCGACTCCTTGATGCGATATTAGGTATTCTATATTAAAGTATGCTAGATACACCAGCAAAGTATTGATCTATGCTAATTTGAGTAATTTAAAAATACGTTTTGAAAGGAAATTTGTACTCAACGAAACAAATGATCGATCCTCGTAATTTGCATTCCTTGACATCACATATTTTATTAGAAGTGCTATTAAGAAAAATAACTCCGAAGTGACTGTTTAGTTGAATAATTAATTTTAATTTTATTCCTAATTATTAAATTGAGTAATTAAAAAAATAAGTTTGAATTGGAAATTGTTAGAAATTGAATATAAATAATCCAAAGGGTGTTGTAAACAGCATAACGCTTCCACTCTTCTCTGTCTTCCACATTCCTCTTCATTTTCACAAATGAGTGGGTCTTTAAATCATCTAACATGCCTAATCTCGGCCTGTCTCTGCTTCTTTTTCCTTCATCATCTTTTACCCTAAGCATAAGCTAGAATATACTAAGGTGTATTAGAATGAGGAAAAAACAAAAAGGAACTAATATCTGCGCTGATACAATATCAA
>CAJHZI010000232.1:0-180000 GCA_905160935.1 Enchytraeus crypticus | reverse complement strand
GATCAAAGAGAATTATTTTAAGTATCTGAAACTAAAATTTGTGTTTTTATCTATCCAATTAATAACAAGCCATTAGTTTTACATTTGAAAGTGAATTCATATGTTTATATTTTAATTAAAACAAAATTATGCAACAAGTGTAATGCAATAAACAAACAAGCAAACAGTGAACAACAATAATAATAATAATAATAATAATAATAAAGCAAGTAATTAATGTCGTTAAATGTTAACTAGAATTACTCTAAGCATTCTAACACTCATGTTTTCTAGACAAACGAATCTATCAGAAATAATTTTCACACAGAGCACTGTCTTGTCAAAGGCACTGGAAAAATCTCAATATATCCCCACACTAAACCCGTCTAAGTTTTACATTATATTCTCATAGACCTATTACAAGCCATACTACTACACTTCTTCTATTTACTCTACTCTTCGGAAGTACATATACAAAGAAATGCAACGCACTGTTCTTGCTGTAACTAGTCACTACACTAGGAACACCAACAGCCTCAGAACAGTCGTAACCTGCAGATCTATCACTACTCTAGTGTTTCCTTACACCCTTCCTTTAAGAGATTTTAGACCCAACTTGTAAACGGACCTCTGTTCTACCAAGGCATTGCTTTAATCTTTAAGAAATACTACTAACACCAAATACATCACTCATGAACTTCTAAATATTAATTTAAAGAGTGCCTTTCACAATTCAGGTCTATGCCTTACAATCCAGCTATTATTAACTAAATAGTTTTAACATTATTCTAAAATCCCATTTAACATGTTAACTTTATTTAAAAGAAGGTTTTAACTTTGGATGTTACTTAAACTTAAGCTGGACTGCAAGTGACAGAACTTATTATTCCTGCATTCACCTGAATTGTATACAGGTACAAGGAATGATGCAGTGAGTAAAATAAAGCCACAGAGACGTCCACTGGTAGTAATAACAAGCAGTCATATAGACTGATATGAAGCGAAACAATAGAGAGAACTGCCTATGCTTAGAACACAGTAAGGGTGTGCATTAAGAAAGTGAATGGAGCATGTCAGCAATCAGCGACCAAAGTTGCAGTAGCGTACCAAAGTACAATATTCATGTAACTACAGTCACAATACATTAGCTAAATAATACATGCTCATGCTGTATCGATATAAATCCAAATCCCAATCCCTGACAGCTTGCTTACTGTAATTCACTATTATATGGGTTGCCTTTTCTCAACCATTTACTGCACGTGCAAAAATTCTTTCGCACGTTTTGTTCGCAAGTCCTCAATCTCACTCTCGTTCTCTACTTCAAAACCTTCACTGACTCGCATTTAATCAACGAATACAATATTAAATAACTTTGCTAACTTTCAAAACTCTGCGATTTGACAAGCCTTCTTACTTATCTGAAACTCCTCTTCCTTATTGTGCTTCACCTGCACTTATTTTCACTGATGCCAATCTTCTGTCTCTTCCAAATATTCTCACATCATTGGGCTGACGTTCGTTCTTTTATGCAACACCCACGATCTGGAACTCATTATCTACTAATCTTCGCTCTTGTTCTTCTCTTTCAACTTTCTCTGGCAAGCTTAAGACATATCTTTACCCACCATAGACATACTCTATCTATCCTTAACATTTTAGATCACTGGACCGGCTTTCATTTTAGGACCTTACGTTTCCTCAGCACATGTCTTTTGATCTTTTGCAGATTGGTCTGGGTGAATTGATCTGTAGTGATATGTGCTGTGGGGACGTCCCTGACGTCATCCTGGGATGAGGAAACAGACGTTAAACCATCATTATAATGATGGTTTACAACTATAATGATGGTTTAACGCCATTTTTTAGGTATTTAGTCGTAAATAGTAGGTCACTATTTAATGTATTCTTGATTTCACTGGATGTTTGTCTTTGCTGGAAGGACGCTGATGTAGAGATTAAATAGGGTTAGAGATGGAACAGATCCTTGTGAAAAACTGCTCTTCCAATTTCTCCATCGACTTTTCCCCTCAGTTTTCATGTATATCCTGAACTATCTATCTGTCATAAAATATGCGCTATATCTGTAAACCGCCTTGGCATGCTTTTCAAAATTTTGACTAGCAAACCCTCATGCCCTACAGTGTCTTATGCAGCTGTGACGTCAAGAAATACTGCACCAGTTTAGAGACTCCCTTGAATACCTTTCTCGATGTAGGTTGTAAACAATAATAATAGTAAAGGCTTAACGTCCGTTTCCTCATAAAAGGATGATGTCAGGGACGTCCCCCCATCGTATTCGCTACAAATCGATTCACCCCAAACGATCTGAAAAGACATGTACTGAAGAGAAAGAAAAATATCCTAAACGGTGCCAGTTCGGTGATCAAAGAAACGTTCAGGCAAGATGTAAAAAGTCCATGGTGGGAAGAGGTGTGTTTTCAATATATAATAGAAAGTGTAAGTAGAAAAACAGAAGCTAAGATCAGGAGGCAGAAAGTTCCAAACAGTAGGAGCGGAGAAAGCTAGGACTTGTTAGAGCTAGGACTTGTTGGGAGGTAGATCGTCCAGGACCGAAACCAGCTGGTAAGATATCCCCTACAATTGGCTGGATTCTTCGGAAGATAATATTTTTCTAATACCTTGTTACATACACCCAATAGTGTAATCGGGCAGTATTTAGATGCACATTTTTGATTGTTGTCTGGTTTAGGAATTGTTTATCACCTTGGCTTGCCTCCAGTCTCGAAGCATCAATTTTTTAGTTTGTACTCTGTTAGAAATGGTGTACATATATTTTGTTGTGGTTGGACCATGGTGGTGGGCCAGGACTTCTTGAAATACGGCAACAAAACCTGCCGCTCTGCCCATTTTTAATTCATTCGCAGTTGAGATAATTGTGTGTAAAGAGGATCGAACTGGTCGATGTTTTGTTTCAAATTCTGATACTTTTCCATTTCTCAGGTATCCTATATTTTGACTCGGCTCCGAGGAAGTTTGAGCCAGTTTTACTAATCTTGGGGTAACCTGCATAGTGGTGACAAGTACTCGATGAGGTTGAACAGGTTTTTGGGCAGCTCCTAATCTACCAATGAGACCCCAGGATTTTCTGCTAGATATTTAGAAGCTCATCTCATTAAGTTTGTGCCATTTTTTCTTTACGGCTGCAGTGAAGCGCCTTAATGACTTTATCAACAATGTCTATTTCATCTGGTTTTGGTATTTAGTTATGAGTTTCTCACATTCGACCGTTGAGACCTGGCATATGGCTGGGTCTGACACTTTGAGGAATTGACACTGCAGCTGTTTTTCCTATTGCCTTCTTACCCGATTATAGCATTCTTCTATTGGGATCATTTTTGCAGGACTGTCTGACACGTTTCGATCCAGTCTCTGTAAATGGTGACCACTTGGCACAAAAATTCCACATAGACTTCGGTGTGTCGTTCACAATCGAAATTTTCAAACCCCCGGTATGAGTATCAGTCTGTGCTGGCTGTGGGGAAAATTGTCCAAGACTGTTACAATGGCTGGCTGAGGATGACCGTTTCTGATTGTAACCAAGCATAAATCCTGGTTTTAGTGGCGCTGCCAACAGGCTGAATGGAATGTTCCTGTTTGTTTTGCGTCGGGAACTAGACATAATCCCATATTTGACGCCCAATTTACCAATTTATTACTATCATGATTTGATTTTTCATATCCCCACTCCATGTGATTACTATTAAAATCTTCTATGAACCGACCAGGTTGTGTTATCTTAGGGAGCATCGCATGGTCCCATTCCATGCTGGGAGGTTTATAGATATTCGCAAGGTGAATGCATCCAACTGAAAACGTGTTGCAAAACGAGGATGATTTGGCCACTTCTACATCCGTTATAATGCTCCTTACATGTGAAGCTCTGCCGTACTTTGAGTGCAGATTCACGATTTAACATGTACCAAATCTTAACCTGGAATCGATAATAACCTATTTCCTTGCAAATAATATGAGTCTCCTGAAAACGAATTTGTAGTAGTTTTTAACAGAGCAAGGTTTTTATGCATTCTGATTACTGTTTGATATCTGTGTATTCATTTTGTGTTTTTAGCATTATTTTCTGCATACCTCTTTCAATCAAGGATTGTATGTTTGATTGCAGGTCACATGTGATTGTAGCTACTATTGGCAGACTAGAAGATCTGTTGAAGAGAAAAGAGCCTGGTTTAGATTTGGCTGCAAGCATACGTTCACTCGTAAGTATTGAGCTAATTCATTTCACTTGTGTAGTACAAGACTATATTTATTTGTATGGCTACAGTGGTTTAATTTTGATTAGTACGGATAAAAGGTTTTATTTTTTCGACCAAACATATAAATTAACAAGGAAGAGATTGCAATTTTGAATAAAAATTTCTGGAAAATTTATGACTTCGTAGAAACTCAAAGAAGATTGATGCTTAAGCATCAGAGACTTAATAGTTTAATATTTATGCTTATGCCAATTGCATGTTCCAGTTGCATGGTTCGTTTGCCTGATAAATAGGAGACAAAGGTTCAAAGGCCGACCGGACCATTTGTAGTGTTATGTGTATGATTTTGACATGGAAATGCTAAGTGCATCTTGATTAAAAATAATAATAATAACAACAATTAGAGTGCTACAGCCATCAATGACAACATCGAGCACTATTGAGACAAATTCAAGCCAGCGAGCAAAAAGAAGGTCCAAAAATGGTGCAAATTCCAAAATCCAGAAAATCAGTTCAATGATAGGGAATTAAAGAAGGGATTTAAAGAAAAGGAGGTTTACGCGCTGGTCGCAACTCCTGGATACTGGATGGAAAAGAGAAAGGAGAAGGCGGGCCTTCAACTGCGTATGAAACTCTTCATAAGAAGGCAAAGGCCGATGTGATTCAAACGAAGAATTCCGAAGATTGGATGGAAGAGAATTCCAGATCTGCAGCAAGCTGGAAAGAACGACTAGATAGCTTAGAGCGTGAAGATCAGCGAGGTATCTCAAAAGTAATTAATTTAGAAGACCAAGTAACAGCAGGCTGCATCAATTTAATAAAGTGAGACATACAAGTTTGTCCAGGGGTGATGATGGACTTATGGGTTAACGAAGCTGTTTTATAAATAATGAGCTCTTTAATCTTTAGCCAGTGCAAGACTTTTAAAATAGTTGTAACATGTGAGTACTCAGAAGTACAAAAAATTACTTTAGCAAGAGAATTCTGAACAAACTGCAACCGATCAATCTCACAGCCAGGGAGATTTAAAAACAGGGAATTGCAGCTGTCCAACTTGGATTGAACAAGAGCTGCACCAATTATAGCAGCTGTCTCACGTGACAAATATGGACGTATTCGACGAAGATCACGGATAAGGAAGAAACATGTGTAGTTTTAGTTATGTGTTCATTTAAGGCTAGGTATTTATCAAGGATAACACTGAGAATCGTCACTGAAGAAGCAGGTGATATTTGTAATGCCCGAAGGTAATGAAAGAGTTTTCCCATTCAGCTTCAGAAGTTGTTGAGGTGTCCCAACCAACAAGAACTCAGTCTTAGATGAATTAAGTGCCAAGAAATTAGCAGACATCCAAGAGGATATAGACTGAAAATATTGCTGCACGAGAGTTTCAGCATCAGAATAGGAGTTGGGGATGAAACAAGTGTACATTTGAGTGTCATCAGCATATAGTTCATGATCAAGAGAATGAGAAGAGATCAGAGAGTTAAAGGTGTGGTATAGAGATTGAAGAGGATAGGACCAAGAACGGAGCCGTGAGACACATCATACCGGAAGTGGAAGGCACAGAGATGTACTCCATCTCTTTCACACTAAAAGACCAATCCATGAGATAGGAGGAAAACATATCAAGAACAATTCCACGAATACCAAACCAGGAACAAAGGCGTTCTAGAAGAATATTGTGATCAATGGTATCAAAAGCGGCCGAAAGATCAAGCATACACAGTCCAGTTAAGCGTTGCGTGCACTTAGCATTTAGAGGTACAGTTTCAGTTAAACAGTGCTTATTACAAGCAGCTTGGTCATATTAAATAGATCATTGTAAGAGAGATGAGTAGAGTGCCTCTGAAGAACAATTTTTTCAGTGAGTTTAGAGAGGTATGGCAAATTAGATATAGGCCTGTAATTCGACAATGATCCAGTGTTTGCTTTTTAAGGAATGAGGTAATAACTGCAAGCTTTAAAGACCGAGGAAATATGCCAGTAGAGAGAGAGAGAGATTAGCAATCAATGTTAATACAGGAGCAAGTATGTGAATACACTTCTTTAGAAGAGTGGTTGGGATAGGGTCTAAGTCAAAATGTTTGGCTGGAGAGTCTAAAACTGATTTAGTAGTTTCTTCAATAGTAACTGGAGTGAAATTAGAAAGCTCATCCTTGAAAGGAGTCTGTTGTACTGGAAAGTGAGGAGTTGAATTATGAGCTTGAGTGATAGGTGCTCTAAGATTGCTTATTGTTACTGTAATGTAACTGGAAAATTGTTCAGGAAGTGTCTCAAGAGGAGTAGAAGGAAGAGAAGGAGAAATAGATCTATGTGATCATTAACCGTTTTTCATAATCTCTTGGCATTCACACCCTTACTGACCAAGGAAGAGTAGTGCTGTTTTTAGCAATAGCAATAGCAGCACGATAAATCTTAGTTGCAAATTAAAAATAGTTTTCCAAAAATTAGAATAGGAATGGTGCCACTTTCTTTCAACACTATAGCATGAAGCCTTTAACTTTCTTAGATCAGAAGTGTACTCCCTTCTTGGCAGTTAGAGGTGTTTGCTTATCAAGAAGAGATGAAAGAGTAGTGTTATACTGCTTTACTAATTCGTCGAGATCATTAGCAGGTCACTTGATCAAGGTCGAGTTTTCAAGATCAGAACAAAAGAGATTAAGATCAGTGTTAGTTACACAACGAAATGAAATAAGTAGAGGCAACATGATTATACGTGAATACAACAGGAAAATGATCTGATGGTGAGTGAGATGAAATAGTAACACTTGAAGGATTAATAACAGATACATTTGGTGTAATAACAGTATCAAGCTTATGATAGTAAATATGAGTGGCAACATATACATGTGCTCCTACCTTTGCCTAGCTACTTGATAAATATCCTTTTCGCTATCATTGCTTCCTAATCTCTGATAGAAGTCTTCATATTTTGTGGCCTTTGCACACTGCCACCACTCTTTTTGCCTTCCGCTTTAACTCCTTATAGTTCTCCCTTAATTCTTCTGTCCTACCATCTCTCCACTGCTTAAATGCATTTTTCTTCTCCCGTCCTACCTCCTGTACCTCCTCATTCCGCCACCAAACCTCTTTATCCACCTTACTATCATTACTGTTGCTGTAGCCTTTTCTTTTTATGTCGTCCTCAATTTTTAAAATACTATATCATTCTGCAGTTTCCAGCTTAGTATTCTTCTACATATTTGTTATACTGAGATATACATGGTTTGGTAGAAGCACTGCATATTTTTTCTAGGACCTGTTCAAGGAGTGTTCATTATTGATGCAGATAATAGAATACTATATAAATGTGAATGTCATTTTCATTGTTGAGAAATTTAATGGTGGTGTATGCATTAATTAAAATTATTCTTTATAGAACTTTTAAGTTGTATAATGAAGGTGTTAAATATTTAAAGTTAACAATGATGTTGAATTTTGTAATTATTACTCCTGTATGCCAAAAGTAGCATTGTGATGTATAATTTTACAATATTAAAATACTTGAACAATTAATTGCGTTAAATTGTTACTTTAGGCGGCCAATGCGCCTAAAGTAACTCAGGCGCACTGGCCACTCAGTCATATTTAACTGTTCTGATTTTACTGTTCAGATTTTTAACTGATGGTTTTCCTATCTTTTAAATCAGATATATATCGTCAATTATTTCATCAATTTTACCCATTCACGGTCAGTTCTATCGACCATTTGGTCATCTAGTTTATCAGAAAAAATATACTTCTTTAAATAAATCAGATTGTGAGTGTGTAAAATAGATCGTCAGTTCTCTCGTCAGTTGTCTCATCAATTTTGTCCACCCACGTTCAGTGTATTCATCCAATTTATTTATCTGATTGTTAAGATTTATTTAACTGAACAAATTTATTTAACTATTCAAATAATTTTGAAGTGCTGAACATTTAAATTGGCTAGTAAGTGGCTGACTCCAATTGAATTTCTAGCAAACAGAGTTCAATAAAATTATTTTAAGAGGAACTGAATTAATAATAATAACAATAACCTACGACAATTTCTATAGCGGTGTCCAGTCTTCGAGACCGCTGCGGATTTGAACCTCAGTCAGATTTATTGGGCTCTAATTCACATGGAGCCAGGTTGCTTTTGTATACAGGGTGAGTAAAAAAAAGATTACACCTGCAAAAAGTTTGAATATCTCAGGCTACGGTTAATATTTTCCAATAGAACTTTTACCAATTACTAAAGGACTAATTTCTGATGCGGTGGCCCATTTTCATCCATTTTGGTACATAGATTGGCCAGTTATGCAAGTTTCAGCAGAGCAACCCCCCATTTCTATCTAAAAATGGCGTATGCTACAACGGTAAGGGCATATTGCACTTCATTGACGAGAAGGTAAAGATGAACTCTCAGTATTACGTCAATACTTTGCTTCCGCAGCTGTTTGATGATTGCTATGCTCTTCTGCCAAATGGTTTCATCTTCAGCAGAATGGTGCTCCGGCTCATGCAGCTCGTCATGCACAGGAATGGATCAGCGACAGAAACTCGGATTTTATTAAGTTGAATGAATGGCCTCCAAACTCTCCCGATCTAAATCCTCTGGATTACTATGTCTGGGTAACCATGCCGTGCAATTACCATGCTGCATCTCTATCAGAAACACCAACCGAAGCCTAAAAACAAGACAAAACTGCAGGAAATGCTACAATCGATCTGGGAGAGAGTGTCCCAAGCTGGAATCAACAAGGCTGTCCTAGAGTTTCGAAAGCGACTGCAGTCTTGCGTAGCATTAGCAGCGTGAGGAAAGCATGTATCGAATAGTCAGCAATGCTAGCAGATACAACTGGTTCTTTCTGAACCACTACAACGGCCCTTTTCAGGGCCAGAATAAAACTAAATATAATTTATATTTGCAGTACATTGAAAAAATGGGGGGTTGCTCTGCTGAAACTTGCATAAAAGACCAATCTATGTACCAAAATGGATAATGGAAAATGGCCACCCCATCGTAAATTAGTCCTTAAGTAATTGGTAAAAATATTATTGGAAAATATTAACAATAGCCTGAGATATTCAAACTTTTTGCAGGTGTAATCTTATTTTTACTCACCCTGAATAGTCTGCAAGGACTAATTTTTTTGCCGAGTTGAATCATCGATAATTGAAAATTTTCTATAAACTACTTAAAATAGTTTTAAAAATTGCAGATATTATTTTACCTGTATCTTTTGTAGCTGCTTCGTTCTGCAGCTACTTTCTAAGTGCAATTTTTTGCTTTAATATAGCATATAGTAATTCCTGTAGTAAACTTCTGTATGCTTCAGTATATGATAACCTAAAGATTAGCTTCCAGAACAGTAAAGTGAATTAGGTAGGCTTTTAATTATTTTTCTATCTTTCAACATAAATTTGTAGAACTTATTATAGCAATCAGATTTAGATGAACGACTCTATATGAATTGTCATATACATCGTAGGAATTATAAGTTAATGAAGTATTAATTATTATTCATGTATAATACTGTATGCCATAGTTGTTACTTATATCATTGTAGGAAGTATTAATACTTGATGAAGCAGATCGACTACTCAGTATGGGATTTCAACAGAAGTAAGGCTTGCCTACATTTTCTATTGAGTACTCTATTAGCTGGCAAAACACCAAGGCTTGCATCCTTATACACTCAGCTTTGCTACTCCTATGAAAACGTTTTTTAGAGTTATATATAAACAAAGTTTATATGCAATAAAGTTTATAACTTTATTTGTTCAGACTGGCTATACCTCTTCTGAGCCTAGGAGCTCACCAACCAAATGTCCTTTCTGACGTTGGTATGGATCGCAGTGCTTTTGTCGCCTTCTACAACACGTGCAGTCACCGGTTGGTCAGTTCTTGAAACAAATTCTTAAAACCTGGACACAACACGGGGAAAATAAATCAAAGAATATACTTTACATAAAACAAAATTACAAACGATACGCAAATTACAATTATGCTCTCTAGCACAAATTTCTACTCTTTACTCTACATTCCTCACAACTACTCAGCGTACTAGGATTTCTTCTAATATAATCCCTAGGTCAGAATATTTCGGTGGAACACTCTTCCCAGTTTGATCGTCTAAAGTTCACTCACTTCACATCGACTGCTCGATGGATAACAATCAGTTCTACCGCTCTAACTATTCAAATTACTCTTGAATTTGGCTAACTCTGAGATTCTTCACTTTTACTAAATCTCTTTTCAAAGTGGCACGTTTTATGCCCTTGTTGTCACTCTCGTCATATTGTTCTCTCTCTCGACTTTTCTCTGCTTGCCCTCATTGGACACCTCGCTCTAGCTTAGCTACCGCCTAGGATCATACCTTAATAAAACGCAATATTCTCATATCTATACTTTACTTTTACTGCAGTATTAATAAATACTCTATTTTAAATGCAATTACAGTACAACATATACTAAGTATATCTTATTAAGCTTTCACATTACCATTAATGTTATTAAACTTCGTTTAATTAATGTAAACACTACTTGTATAATAATTGTATAATAATCATTGGATTTTAAAGAATTATGGAGTTAAATGGCTTTACATTTGATATTTATATGTGTTGATTAGTTTAAATGTAACATATTTTGTGTTGCAAGTTTGAACACCATATTCAGTTACCTGCCTAAGCTACGTCGAACCGGACTGTTCTCAGCTACGCAGACCCGAGAGGTCGAGGATCTAATCAGGGCTGGGCTCAGAAATCCTGTCAGAATCTGTGTAAGAGAAAATGAATCATCAAGCGTCGAGCAGATACAACGAACTCCTACACAGCTTAGCAACTACTATATGGTATTTCATTAGTAAAATTAATGATGTCTAGTCGAATATCAGCCACCCAACAGTAATGGTAATATACTATTTATACATGATATACAAAAAATATGATCCATGGACCCTAAAGAAAGAAGATATTAAGAAACTAGAGTCGTTTGAAATGAGAATATGGAGAATAATGAAGAGGATTAGTTGGACTCAAAAGGTTGCAAATGAGGAAGTTCTGGAGAGAGTTGATGCAGATAGACGGTTGATAAATGTATTAAGAAATAAGAAGAAGAGTTGGATTGGACGCATTCTAAGGGGGGAAGGTCTATTAAGAGAGGTCATTGAAGGTAGAATGGAAGGAAAAAGAGGTAGAGGCAGGCCGAGAATAGGTATGTTAGATAATTTAATGACCCACTCATATGTGGACATGAAGAGGAAAGAAGAAGACAGAGAAGAGTGGAGGCGTTATATACCATGGACCTGGCAGGGTACTAAGAGAGAAATAAAAATCTATATATATATATATATATATATATATATATATATATATATATATTAGGGTGACAATGAAATACATGGGAAAATTTTTTTTGTATTTTTATCACTCACACCCTCTTAGTTTCTTCATTTTTGTGCAAATGAGTAATAAAAAAAATTGGATGGATTTGGTTGATATTTAGAGGTTGCACAAGACCTTTGAAGTTTTCATCTATTATCAAGCTAATGCGGCGTTTTACTTAGTATTCAAAGTTTATTCGTTATTTAGTGAATAAATTAAAATTCAATTAAGATACATAGAGATTATGTTTAACAAAAATAGCAACTATCTATTGAGTTAATTTCTTGTATTTTTGCTCATATTGTTTACTTAAGTAGTCTAAATCAAAGGTCAACTATACAGATTTTTAGTGTTTTTAAGATAGTTGCTGCGAGATGGCTAGTTGCAAAGTTAAAACAAAGAAAAAAGACAGAGGTATTTGGTTGATGGGTAGTACAATGCTGGATATTACAGGATCAAAGCTCCCTTCAAATAAACAGGTTTTACAACGTTTCTTTCATCATCATAGTAAGGATAAGAGGACAATTCAAGACAGTGCAACCAACACTGCGGGAGAAATTTGTGTCGTTTGGGAGAAAGCAAAGATACAAACTATACAAGAATGTCATATTGTAAATAAGATAAAACACATTCCATTTGGCAGGGATTCAAGAAAAGTGCAGAACGCAGAGCCAAAGTGCAGCAAGGTAAGGAAGACAGGTTAGCTCAAACCTTTGATGATCTCTTTGATGTTGCACACGCAGATGCTTTGACTTTGATAAAGATTGAAGAAGACGGACAGTTTCTGCTTGCTCCATGGGAGAAGGGGCTGCTTGGGTCCAGTGGACAACAAAATGGCTAAACAAGAAGTCCATCGTCTAGAAAGAGATGTCTTTACTTCAAGCGAGACAGTGAAAAGAATAAAATCGATCTAGAATTGAGTCACAACCTGTTCAACAGAGTAGTAGCAGCAGCAGCATTGAGGAAACGAATCAAGGTGGCAGCTCTGATGAAGGTGTGTTGTGCTTATCGATTTTGTTGGGCTTAGAGATTTACAGACTGCTGGACTTCCATTGATAAGCACAAGTCTGAAAGCGGAGTAACCGATCGTCATATCGCTTCCGTGTAAGAATAGGACAAGGACGATCTTCTTGCATTCATATCGTGGCAGCTGTCTCAGTTGCAACCGTGTGATGACTATAGAGAGCTTCTTCAGCTGTCTTAACTCTTTCTTGGAGCTGAAAGTTTGGGAGATGTCACAATTCATCAACCTGATGCTGTACATTGGGCATGGTGGATGGTCAGGCTGACATACTCTCTGAAGATTTTTCTCTTCCGACCTCAGTTTAAGCAAGAAGAGCGAGAACTCGTAGGACTCCATGGATTCAACGCTTTTGTGATCAAGGTGTATTTTAAAGCGTGGTTTACCTGCCACTGTTCCACATCAGCTCCATGCAACGACCTGTCTCTGCTCAGAGGCATAGAGGCATTGGCCTACAAGACCTTGGATGAATCTGTTGCATCGGCACCATCGGCACCAATGAGGAGTTTCTCCAACCATCTGAGGTATCTAAATGAGACTCTGATTGGAATGGCTTTTTTGATGCAGATGTTACCGTTGATGAAAAAGTTGACGTGATAATTAAGAGCGCTTGAAAGCGAGGGTTCATGTGACTATCTACCACGCACAATTACAGTTGACGATAAAACTACCAAGAAAAAACTATCTGATTTCGTAACAAGAAATACTAGGAAGCTGTTCATAGCTCTAGATGTGGATCAGAATTTTCTAGAAGAAGATCCAAGTACATGGGACACTAATGACGTATACATTATAGCTCGGAGAAAGGCAGCTCAATTAAAGGTCATGAATGACACTGCTGAGAGCGGCGTTGCGCTTTGTCAGTTGATCAACGGAGTGCTTACTAATCAAGAAACAGAAACAGTTTCTTTTACAGATTGTGGAGAATAATAGATTGCATTATCCTGACTCTAACAAGTTGACGGTCGTCAAGAAAACTTTTAATCATATACAGCATTTTCATTAAGTAGGTCACATATATATATAATATTTGAGTCTGTTGTGCAACCTCTAAATATGAATTAATTCTCATACAAATTCTTTTATATAAATATAACTTTTGGATAGAAATGAACATATTTAGAGAGTGTGAGCATTAAAAATAAAAACTTTAGTTTTTATTGTCACCCTAATATATATATATATATATATATATATATATATATATATATATATATTATATACACATATATATATATAATATATAATATATATATATATAGATATATATATATATTATATATATATGATATACATGTATATATATATATACATGTATATATAGTATATAGTATATAATATATATATATTGCATAATGATCATATATATATATATATATATATATATATATATATATATATATATATATATATATTATTTATAATATATTATATAATAATAATCATAATAATTATAAAGGTTTAACGTCTGTTTCCTCATCCAGGGATGATGTCAGGGACTTCCCCACAGCACACATCACTACTGATCAATTCACCCAGACCAATCCACTCTACAAAAAGAAATGTGCTGAGGAGAAGTAAGGTCCTAAACGAAAGCCAGTATGATGATCAAAAATAGTCAGGGAGATTGATTATGTCTGCTGTGGGAAAAGCTAAGTCTTAAGCTTGCTAAAAAAAATGAAAGAGACAAACAAGAACGAAGATTAGCAGGTCAAAAGTTCCAAATTGTGGGTACTGCATAAGAGAATGAACGTCTACCCAATGATGTGAGAATATCTGGAACAGAGAGAAGATTAGCATCGGTGGAACGAAATGCACGTGAAGGACGATAGGGAAGAAGAATTTCAGATAAGTAAGAAGGTTTGCCAAATCTCAGAGTTTTGAAGTTAATAGAGCTATTTTATATTTTAAGCGTTGATTAACAAACCTAAATTAGCAAACCACACGTGCAAGAGAATTTTGGACGTGCTGCAAACGTTTGAGAGAAGAAGGCAACCCATGTAATAACGAATTACCGTAGTCAAGCTTTGAATTAACTATATTATAATTAATTAGCTAGGATAGTGGCTGAATTTCTTGTAAGGGATGGATGTATTTGCCTAATCTGATGAATCTGAAAGAAAGAAGCGCGACGAACGGAAGAGATATGTGATTTAAAGTCAAGGTTTTCATCAAATATGAGTCCAAGGTTTTTGGCGGATCGAGAAGGTGAAAGAGCAAGATTTTGAAATTTAACAGAGTCATTAGTAATTTTACTTCTTTGCAAAGGAGTGCCAATTAAAAGGTATTCAGTTTTGGAGGGATTAGCAGCAAGAGGACTAGCACAAAACCAGGAATAAACCTGGTCTAAAAATGGATGAGAGATGAGTTAGTTTCTGATCGGAATCATGATTAGAAAAGGAAATATATAGTTGTGTGTCGTCTGCATGGAAGTGAAAATTTATGGAAGACTGAGCAAGCAGGTAGTAAGAGGAGTGATATATAAAGAGAAGAGCAGTGGACCTAATACTGAACTTTTAGGAACACCGCTTAGGGGGGGTAGTAGAGAAAAGCGATTTTGACCAATAGCGACCGATTGTGTGCGACAAGAGAGATATGATGTGAGAAGGGAAAAAGCAGAATCAGAAATGCCAAAACAAGATTTAAGCCCTTTTTATTAGAATGCCATGGTCAATTGTATCGAAGGCAGCAGAGAGATCTAGATACCAGGCATAAACTAGTTTACTACTCATGGCCAAGCTCAGATCATTATGGATACGAAGAAGAGTGATTTCAGTAGAATGGAGTTTTCTATCGGCAGACTGATATAATGAGAGAGAGAAGGGAAGGAAGCAAGATGACTGCATAAAGGCTTATAAATTACCTTTTCAATAAGGTTAGAGATGAAGTTAAGATTTGAAATAGGACGGTAACTGGAAAGATCATCTTTTGGAAGAGAACGCTTAAAAAAGGAGATACAACAGCTTGTTTGAAGGAGGCCCGTAAGATACCTTCTGAGAGTTAGAGGTTGATTAAGTAAGTAATAGGAGCAACTAAAACATCAATACGGGATTTCAGTAATCTTGTAGGAGTAACATCAAGGCAGCAGGATGAGTGGGTAGAACGAAGAATAATTTTTTTAATTTCTTCCAGTGTAGCTGGTTCAAAACTAGAGAGTAGTGGTGGCTCAGGCATATTTACAGAAATGTTGTCGGTGTCAATGGAGTTGGAGGGTATAGATCTACAGAGTTTGGCAATTTTGTCATGGAAAAAGTTGAGAAGAGAGTTAGCAAGAGATGATGGTGAGGTGGTAGAGGGGAGTGATTTGGGAATGGTGACATCAAGCAGAGAATAAAGTGCTCTCCATAATTTCTTGGGGCAATTCTGATTTTGCGAGCTTAGATTTTGATAATACAAGCTTTTAGCAGAACAATCATTTATGTAACAATTTTCTTTGTGTTTAGGTACTTGGACTAAGAAGGTAACAGAATTTAAGTATTTGGGGTCTGTATTAGAGGATGATGGAAAGTTGGAAACGAGGTTACTAGTAGGATTCAGACTGGGTGGGCAAAGTTGAGGGCAGCTAGCAGAGTGCTGTGTGATAAGAAAATACCACTAAGATTGAAAGGCAAATTTTATAGTTCTAGGGTAAGGCCAGTAATGATGTATTGTTCGGAATGATGGGCGCTAAAAAGGGAACATTTCCAAAGTTTACATGTGGCAGAAATGAGAATATTACGTATAGTGTGTGGGAAAACTAGGAAGGACTGATTGGAAAATGAATGTGAGGATGAATTTGAATGTTGAGGGGATCAGGGATAGGTTGGCGCAGTCAAGATTGAGATGGTGTGGGTATATTGTGAGAAAGGCAGATGAGGATGTAGTAAAGAGAGTTTGGAGGGAAGAGCTGGATGTTAAGCTAGAGAGAGGTAGACCACAATTAACGTGGGATGCTGTAATTAAGAAGGATATGAAAAATAGGGGATTGACTGATGATATGGTGTGGGACAGAGAGGACTGGAGAAAGTCTATTTGTATCCCAAACCCTGTTATACTGGGATTTAAGGGAAGATGATGATAATGATGAAGAGGCATTTGGACTTAATGTCTGGATTTCGCAGTTCATCTGGATTTTTCAGATCCTTTCTGAACTTAGTTTCGAGTCTGGAACGTTCAGATTTTTGTTTAAGGGTTTCTTCAGAAATAAAGGGTTTCCTAGAGTTTTAGCGGCAATGAATGGTCGTGAGAGGGGAGTGTTTGTCTAATACGGAAGATAGTACGGTGCTAAATTGATCTGAATATTCGGCAACAGTTGAAGACGGATTAGAATGCAAAGAAGAGGAAACAATATCAGCAGAGAAGGCAGCAATGTAAATAGAAGAGAGTTTTTCTGTTAGTTTTAAGTGTCCTGGAATGGTGTACATTTACAGTCACAGGCCATTTACAGAAAATTGCACTGTGATCTGATAATGAATGATCTGTTGCTCTTAATTCGGTAAGTCCATGTAAACACGCATTATAGTGAAATGATCAACTGTGTTGATATGTATCACTTTTTATCACCACATGTTTAAACCGTTAGGCATGATTTGTTCCATTTTCCGTGTAACCAGTCCAGTGAATGTCCGAGATTTTACTCTCAGATCAGCGCGGCTGGGATTCGAACCCACGAGGGTTCAATTCACCTCAGGACCTGTCATTTAAAACTTCATGACGTTACCCCTACACTATTAAGACATTCCATGCATTATTTTATGAACCTCTATTAGATTACCTCTAATTCACCTGGTTACTAGGGCTGTCTGTTGAACTGCCCTTAGCCTCTCCTCATTCCTTAATGCTTTGAAACCTATAGTAGTTCTTAATGCTCTTCTTTGCACTGCTTCAATGTGTGGTCTCCACACTGACATACCGACCACACTGATATACCGATCTCCAGATGAGGTCGAATCAAAGATTTATCCAGTCTTAGAACAATGCCTTTGTCTCCAATTTTAATTATTCTCTTTATTAGTCCTAAGGTCCTATTGACTGCATTAACAGACACAGTACATTGTGTCCTCACTTTGAGGTCCAGGCTAAATACGATCCCTAAATACTTCTCTTGTGAAATCTGTTATACTGCTAAAAGTGGAAATCTTACATTGGAAACAGCTTTCTAGGAAATGGAGTCTAAGTATAAATATACTTAAAATGCAAGCCTGATTTTTTCAAGCTACAGATGGTTTTCACTGGCTCAGTGTCCGAAGCAGGAATTGATAACAATGGCAGATAATATAACTATAAAAAAAACTTCAATGTAGCGTGCCGTTAATCTCTATTTGGGGTCGACACGGAGGGGACTAGATAGGAAATGGAACATTAAGGTCGACTATCCGTCGGCCTGACACCATCAAGTGTTCACAACTAGGTTTTTATTCGCCCCACGGAAGAGAAAAACCCACATCGCTACGCAGTCGCGACCTCTCGTTTAAGATGCTAGCTCTCTACTACTACGCCATGAGGCTTTCCAATGGCAGATAATGTAACAGTAGTGAATTATCCAAGATAAATTCCATATTACAAAACTTATTTCGTCCCAAGCACATAATTCAGATTAACATATTAACATTATATTTACTATAGATGTGACGGTAAGAGAACCATCCCTCCTAAATCTACCTCAGGGTTGTCTGATGTTTAGCTTAGTAATACCATTTCCAATAAAAAGTCATGCTTTCAGAATCATTTATATATCTGTAGTATTAAGCATTGTGCATTAACCTAATCTGTTTTCAGTTTTTTTACGCATTTGAGGAAGGGTAATAAAGCATTAGCTCAGAAACCCTAACTTTAATTGAACAGAGGTTTAATTGAACCGTAGCTTCCCCCATCATTGCCTGAGCATAAATGTTACACAGCAGCGGCGAAGTGCTACAACCTTGTTTTACTCCACCTCCTATTTCACCTTCTTCGTATATATGTATTGTATATATATATATATGTATGTATATATATATATATATATATATATATATATATATATATATAGATATAATATATATATATATATATATATATATATATATATATATATATATGGTTTCATCTATATATATATATATATATATATATATCATTGTATTGTATTGTATTATTTATTGTATTGTAGGTTTGTGAAGCTGACGAAAAATTAAATTTTATTGTGGACTTTATTCGTCAGCGTAAGAAGGAGAAGATATTAATATTCTTCAGCAACTGTGCCAGTGTAGACTACTTCTCTAAAGTAGTTCAGTTGTTAGTGATATTATTTATATTCTCGAATTATATTTATGTATACAATTTATTTTTATTCAATTTGATGATTTAAATAACTGCTATTATTATTGTTATGGGCTTATACGGAATGTTTATATTCATTGCATGCTAGTTTGTATTTTTATTCCCAAAAAGCAACTTATGTTAAAATAGATAATGATAATCAAGCAAAAGTTAATAGCTATTCAAATAAGCAGGTTTTGTGTACATATCTCTCTCGCTCTCTCTCTCTTAGTGCACTGCCTTCTGGTAGGTCCATTTTATATAACTCCTCCAAGTATTTCTATTCTTTGCTGTTCTCTTCATATCAACATATGAATTGGTTATCAATTCATTCAGCATCTGAGTTTCGGTCTTCCTCTAACCTTTTTTTTCCATTCTTCTCTTAATTACCTCTATAGCACACTATTTCCCTACATTCTTTTTTATTCTGATATTTTCTCTTTGTGGTAATTTTCAGGCTAGCAAAGAAAGTGAACGTTCTTGCAATGCATGGCAAAAAGGATAACCGTAATAAAGTCTTCGGCCAGTTTCGCTCAATAGAAAGGTTTAAATTTTAGTCAGTTTTAATTTTCTTTTATGTAGACAGATTGCTTTTTATGTTGCATAGTGTATTATATGAGTTGCATTCTCTGCTTTCTTTGTAAGCAGTGATCGTGTATTGAATACGCTTTAATGTTCAGACTAGTTTACACTCTCGTGCACATGCGCACAAAAATGTATCATCTGCTAATTTTTTAAACTGATATTGTGAGTAGGGCTATATATGCTGAAATGGAAACTTAGATCTAAATTTTAAATTGTTTGTTAAAATTTGGATGTAAAGAACTGTATGAAATTGAAATACAGCAATTAGGTTCATGTTATGTGAATGCGCATAATAGCAACATGATATTATGATGCTACTAAATATGCTGTATTTTCTTATTTGAGTTAGTTTTCAAGTAGAATCGCAATACTGATGTTTCAAAATTTCTATTGGCTAAAATCCTTGTAATAAAATTACAATTCCTCTGTCTCTAATTATCAATTATTGAATTAAACCATGCTATTTAGCTAAATTGTTTTCCTATAAAACAATTTAAAGCAGTAACATGTGTCATATAATTTCTACAAGTTATTTATAAAAATAACGTTTACATTGTTGCACTGATAGCTGGTAGACAATGAATTCAAGGAAAGGCGACTCTACTTTTAAACGATAAATTGTCTTTTATTGAAATTTAGCTTATGTAAGTTTTTTAAGAATATAAACACATTGTACAACTATTTTTAATACATGCGTGAAAGCTTGATTCGATATATTTTATATTTGATGTATGGTATTTGTATTTCAAGCAAAGTATTTAATAATACTGCTGTATAACTAAAGTAAAGATTAGAAAGTATTGAGTTTTATTTAAGTGTGATCCTAGGTGGCAGCTAAACTAGGGCAAGTGAGCTATGAGGGTGTGCCTGGACAGGAAGTAGAAAGGGATAGTCAAGATGGAAGAGTGACGACAAGGACGTTAAACGTGCCACTTTGAAAAGAGATTTAGAAGATTTGAAGAGTTTGTTTAGTAGGACTGATTGTAGTCCATCGAATAGTCGTTGTGAAGAGAGTGATCTGTAGATGATCAAACTGGGAAGAGTGTTCCACCGATATATTCTAACCTAGGGATTATATTAGAAGGAATCCTAGCAGGCGAGTAGTCGTGAGGAAAGTAGAGTGTAGGAATTTGTGCTAGAGAGCGTAGTAGTAATTTGTGTGTCGATAGTAATCGTTTTTTATGTAATGCGATATTTAAAATGAACAGTAATTCGGTAGAAAAAGTATAATTTTAAGTTCTACGAATTTCTCTTTCATGTGCTATTTGAAATCGTTTTAATTTTCGTTCTAATGCATATTCGTGTAGAATTTTATTTCTTTAATATTAAATTAATATTTAATTTAGTACACAATCGTTGAATTCATTAATAGATTAGGTATATATCTAGATTCAGTCGAAAATCGAGGACAGGTAAAGATTTAAAAATAATTATAAGAGTCAAATTGTTAGGAATTTAACCCTGGAACATTTAATTTCAGTATCTCATTTTACCTCAAATAAAATTGTAGAATCAGGTCCCTGACAACCTGCTTATTGCTTATGCCATCGCTTTGTTTCAGATACTCAGTACTTGTAGTTTGAAGTCTATCGGAATATTGCTATCCACTTGTGCTCTTAGATGTTTATAAGACCCTGTTTGAGATATTCATATTCACTGCCACCTGTGATTAGTACTGCTAATAGAACAGAATTTATTGAAGATCACGTATACGTTAACATTGATACATCTTATTAAATAAACTGACAATATTTATTGATCTCACAGGTATATACACAGGTATTACATCTCATCATGTAATACTTATTAAACAGATAACGTATTATTTGAATGCAAATTTTGATCTGTTGGCTGCATTAACATCACAGGCAGGTGTGTGTTACTGGCATTCGCTTGTATCACCCAAAAATACGTTGTACTTCTGAAATTACTAATCTTTTTTAATGTTTGAAATCTATTTAAAATTCATTGGAAAGGGGGATGCTTTGGCCTAACCTAAGCTGCTGTATCTGCTAGCCTAATTACATTTGCCGGAAAATCTGTCTTATCAGCCTTAGGCCTGATGCAAGATGTCCTTCTTCCACTTCATAGTTTATTTATTTATTTAATTTAATAGGAACATAGTTTATTTATTTATTTAATTTAATAGGAACACCAAAAGGGTCATAGAACCCAGTACAGCTGTTTAACATAACTTCAGTTTAATTTGTTTAATGGCGTTGGCAAAACAATGTTATCATAGTTGTAACGAGCACTTTTGATAGTGGGGGAAGGAGTCTAGGGGCATTCAATCTGTAACTCTAGATTAGATTAAAAGCTTAACGCTTGCAATCAGTTGCGCAGTATCCCTTCTTTTATTAATGGCTCTGATATCTCATGTATGTAATAGTTTTTATTCTTTTAACGACCTTTTAAGTTTTACTTTTCGGTTCTAACAACGATCAGCCTGAATGATTTTGAATATTGTTATTCTATTATGAACATGTATTGTTATATTAAGTAATTTGTGTCTTTTCAGTGGTGTATTGATGTGCACGGATGTGATGGGACGTGGGGTTGATATCCCGGCTGTACACTGGGTTATACAGTACGACCCGCCTAGCTCTGCCAGGTTTTGTTTTTCTCATAGCGTCTGTTTTTTAGCTCACTCTTATCCTCGTCGTCCTCCCTTAAATTCCAGTTTAACTAGGGCGAGATACGAATGGACCTTCTCCAATCCTCTCTGTCACACACCATATCATCAGTGAATCCCCTATTTCTCTTGTCCTTCTTAATCACCACATCCCTCGTCAGTTGTGGTCTACTTCTCTTTAGCTTAACATCCAGCTCCTTCCTCCAAACTCTCTTTACCACATCCTCGTCTACCTTTCTCAAAATATGCCCATACCATCTTAATCATGATTGAGCTAATCTATCCCTAATCCCCTCAACACTCAAATTCATCCTCATATATTCATTTTCCATTCTATAATTCCTAGTTTTACTACACATTAGACGTAACATTCTCATTTCCGCTATATGCAAAGTCTGCAAATGTTCCCTTTTTAATGCCTATCACTCCGAACCATACATCATTACTGGCCTTACCACAGAACTATAAAATTTGCCTTTAAGTCTTTGTGATATCTTCCTATCACACAGCACTCCACTAGCTGCAATCCACTACCTATCCAGCCTGAATCCTACTAATAACCTCTTTTCCAACTTCCCATCATCCTCCATTATGGACCCTAAATACTTAAAGTATGTTACCTTCCTTAGCCCCACCCCGTGGCTATCACCCCGTGGCTAGCTAATTCGTCAAACGCCTCCTGGAAATTTTTCTTCTCTCTCTCCACAGCAAACTTAAGGATCATAAACATTTACCACATTTAGTCTCTAACCCTCATACACCAGTTTTACTAGAATGAACCTATTGCTTTTCCTTTTTACCTAAGCTACCCCCATCGACACCCTCTTGTTCAGCATTGCTCGTACTCCATTCTTACCTCTACTCTCTCTTACATACGAAAGCTTATGTCCATCATCCATAAGCCTCGAACTAGCCCCTTTCCACCTGGTATCCTGTAAACAGTGTACATCCACCCTTCTCTTCATCATGGCTGCAACTTCTCTTCCCTTCTCCGTCATTGGTCCTACATTAAAAGTTGCGAACCTTGCACTGCCTGACGAGGAATTTCGTGTAATGGGTATTTTAGTGGTCCTTCAGGACTTCCCCATCCCTACCTGTCGTGAATCCCTAACCTTGTGGCCCGGGGCCTCGTACGCTGTGCTCTGAGATTTTTGAAGCTTTTCCATTTGTTTAAAGTTTTGTAGCAATTTCTGGAGCCTAGGCGCTCACAAACCGAATGCCCTCTCTCACGTTGGTTTGGATCTTGCTTTTGTGTCGCCTTATACAACACGTTCATATTTACACGAGTGGTCTATTCTTCAAGCAACCCTGACACAACACGGGGAATTTACATAGCTTATTCTCTTTCATAAAAATGTATACAAAATAATTCATCAGCTCTTGTTCGTACAAGATATTTCGGGTCACTTCTATGTCTGCTTTTGTTGTTGATTTGAGGAAATGTTGTTAAATTTACACTGAATGTAGTACTTTTCATCGGAGGGTATAAAACAACTTTACTGCAGTATTTCTTTTGGATATTGCTGTCTTGATCGAGTTTGAATCTTGCTATAATGGGATTTAAAGAAATTTAGTATTTGAAAGTAACAAAACTATGTAAGATGAGTACTTTAGTCTTAAGTCCAATGAGACTACAATGTAAAATATGTTGTTGGCTTTTCAGGATTAAAGTTGATTGGAGTTTCATGAGTTATGTTGTTATTTGACAGTAATTTTGTCCACCGATGTGGTCGCACTGCTCGCATTGGAAACAGTGGAAGTGCATTGGTGCTGCTACTACCTACTGAAGACTCTTATGTGGATTTCATTTCTCTCAATCAAATGGTTTGTTTCGTTTGTTTCTATCCAGATGGTTTTTGTATGTTTCCCTTACTTATTTCATTAAAATAATTTGACCAAATTTATCATTAAATTTATAATTATCATCATTACCATTATCACTGGCAGTGGCATCGCCCGTGGCGATGTTTGTTAGATATTCGACCGCGGTACAGTATGTGCGGGGTTCAAATCCGGGGCTCAACCGTCACTGACATTGCTTTCGAGTGAGGAAACTCACGTTAACCTGAGCTTTTTGTATCATTTTTTCGTCATTTATCTCTTAAACTGTCAATTTTAAGCCAAGGTTTACTGATTTGATGAAACTGAAAAAGTGCCAATCCTGCTTCACTTCTATCCTCTCCTATCCTAGACCTGAGCTTATCGGTTCAGATCAGTGCAGTATTACATTTATTGACTTGGATTTTAATAATGAATCAATAATCTGAATTCAAATGCAGCGTGGTAAGATACCATATTTAATTATATGTTTATTATTTTTATTTAATGATAATCTTTACATTATTATATTAAAACTAAACTATGATTTGCTTTTGTGCTTTCTTGATATTTAGGTACCACTACAACAGTTTGAACCTCCTAAATCTGTCGAAAATGTTCTTCCGTTAGTCAAAAATTTTGCTCTGGCTGACAGGTAAACATTAAAGGAAATTACAGGCTGAGGCAATAAAATACTTTTCCTAGCAAAATCTCAATAACTTTGTCAAATAGCAAAGTATTTTTACACAATTTGAAGGTCTTCAAAAGGTGGAATTTCTACAACTATTTGGTGAAAAATACTTAAAAGTAAAATAATTTGGCATTTCTACCAAAAGTGACAAAACTTCTTTTAGATGACACTTTTAATAGTAGTGGCATAAATTTGCATCCTCATTAAGTTAATATTACTGCAGAAATAGAAAATAATGAAACAATTTCTATAACTTTTATATAAAAGTATCATGATATATTGACTTCAGTATATCATTTTAGCAATCATTTTGTAGAATTTTTCGGTTGAAGTTGTTAAAGTGCAGCAACAACAAAAAACTAACTGGTTTAGCGCATCACAAATATGGCTGCACTCAACTGGTGTTCATTCACCGCATTGTATTAGAATTACATAAGGTGTTTCAGGCGCTAATTCTAACAGCAGATAGTGGTTTTGAACATCTATCCAAAACAAACCGCTACATGAAAACATTACTGCTGCATTACTGTCATCAGCAGAAATAAATGGCCCTTGTCAGAATCAGTTACTCAAGACGATAACGCTACTAATCGCTGCTTCACTGGCCTTTGATAAATACATGGACACTAACAAGCTAGTCGATAAGAGAACAGAAAACAAGCAAAAGACTACTAATTACCAACGTACGGAAGTAAAAATTCAAACACTTCCAGTTAGCGATTATTGTCAAGTATGCCAACTCAATAAATTGTGCAAATTATTATTGCCTATTTACTATAAGTATCGTTTCCATGAGAAAGTAGATATCAGACTAATGTTGCGAATTGAAGACGGAATTTGATTCTAGTTAGTATTGTACATATACTATATGATACATTTGAATCATTAGCATACGATTTATAAAATACCACACCTGATTTTTATTTAGATGGTTAGGTCCACGCAATCTATTAAAATAATATATAATTTGCATGATTGAGATAAAAAATGCAATGATTACTGCAGACATTCTACATTACTGTATGATGACTGATAGCTAGGTTGTTAACTAGATATGGTACCAGCTGCCAAGTACCCACTTTTATGGCCTATGTTTGTATATGCTGTAAAATGTGTGGGCCCTATTTATAAATTTTTACAGATATTTTCTCGAAAATAAACATTCTTCTCTTACTCCCTATATATATAAATATATATATATATTTATATATATATATATATTATATATATATTATATATATATATGTATATACATATACATGTATATATATATATATACATGTATATGTATATATATATATATATATATATATATATATATATATATATATATACATGTATATATATATATATTATTTTACACACGTATATATAACTCTCTCTCCCTTTATGGAAATTGTAATATATTCGTGGAAACAGTATATTTTTCCACCTAACCTGCTATAGATTAAATGTAGAAATGTAGAAGTTCCTTTTTAGAGAACTTGATAATTTTATGAAAATATTTGTAGTTTTGACTAAGATATAGAGATTTGACTAGCGTGTGTAGTTTTTGCCTCAGTAGCTATAGTCATTCTTACTCTCTTCTGTAATTTTATTAACTGCAAAAGTTGCTTGAATTTAACCATTACTCAGATTTAAAAAGCTGCATTAGATGTAATTACCATCGACTTTTTTCAGTGAGTCGTCATAGTTTTACTATGCTAAGGATGTTATGACGGTATGGTGCGGCTATGGTTTATTTTCAGAGTTATCTAACACGAAGTAAGCGCTTCATGATAATGTGTTGTGTAGTTGTAATGTTAAGGAACTTTGAATAAATAAAAAAGCCATAAATTGAAGAGAGATATAGCAGGAAGTAGTAGTTTCGGCTGGTTTAGCATCATCGTAAGAGACAATTTATGATTCTCCATGGCCTGATTATTCCTTTTTTGTACTACATTCTAGATATTTTTGGTGTTATTTCTATTTTCTTCTGTATTTTTTGTAAATGATAATTTTAGTAGACATATTTAATTCCCTTTCGGATGCTCTTCCAAATGGCATTATCAACAGTTAAGTTACAAAATTCCACTCATAATGTACTTTGACTCTCCAGGAAGTATAGTTCTTCGGTGTAAAATTTAATCTGTTCTCAAAGCTAAGCCTTATCTACATCTTATTGTAGCCTTTATATTGGGAATAATGGAATAATAGGGTATCTGAGGTGGTTTTCCTTAGTTAGACTTCCTCAGTTGTTGCCTAATCACCTCTTACGATCCGGGCAGATTATGGTTGGTTTATTCTTCAGAAAATTATAAACTAAGAATTACTAATTGGTTTCTTGGCTATAGGATTATGGTGATAGAACTACAATTCAAACAATGGTTTATAGTCAAAGGTTTTATTGTTTCTACCTAAAAAATAGTAATTTGTTATCTAGCATACTTTAGAATATCATTTAAACTAGACCATATATGGAATTAAAGATAAAATGTTGATGATGATTATGATGATGATCGTCCTACGCCCACTTGAATATTCTATGTATGTCTGCTGTGACTGTTATGAATGTATTATATGCTAACTGATGCAGAGCTATCTATGAGAAAGGTCTGAGGTCATTTGTTTCTTTCGTTCAATCATACGTTAAGCACGAATGTCAACTGATTTTCCGATTTAAAGGTTGGTCTGGCATCCTCAGACTTTATTTACATAATGTTTATTTTTATAATAATGCATATGAAACGATATGACCGTACGACATATACATAGTGAGCATACAGGAAGTTTATGCCTTCTGTCTGTAACGTTCTCTAATCGTTTTTATACGTTTTATACATTCTTTAATGTTTTTAAACTATTGGTGTTTTGCATTGTAATGCCATTTTATGTATTTTAACTATTTGAGGTTGTCAGATGGTTGTGAACTATAAAATAAAATATATGTGGAGGTTATCGCCAAATGTGATAAGAAATAGGAAGAAGCGTTGCATAGGAAATATTCTAAGAAGGAAAGTCCACTAAATATATATATATACATATATATATATATATATATATATATATATATATATATATATATATATATATATATTTATATATATATGACGTTTTTGTATGCTTTGTGGATTTTGAGAAGGCCTTTAGCAGGATTGATTGGATAACGATGATGAATATCTTGAAAAGAATAGGAATTGACTGGAGAGATAGAAGACTAATTTTAAACTTGTACGTGAATCAAAGAGCAGTAATCAAATTCCAACGGGAATACTCAGAAGAAGGTGAAATAGGACGTGGAGTAGACAAGGTTGCAGCGTTTCGCCACTGCTGTTTAACATTTATGCTGAGGCATGGATGAAGCCATGGAAGACATGGATGAAGGAATGAAAGTAGGAGGGGAGGAAAATTGTTACAAGATGTACGAATTGCAGATGACTAAGGAATGGTAGCGGGCAGCGAGACTGGACTGCAGAAGATAATGGATAGGCTGAACGATATGGCATGAAGATCAATATAAAACAAGCCAAGGTAATGGGAGTGTCCAATAATAAAGGTGAAGTTAATATCACAATAAATGGTACAAAATTGGAACAGGTAAGGAGTTTCAAATATTTATGTCGTAGGCCCTACTATAACCGAAGACGGGAAATGTGAGACTGAAAGATGCAGTAGGATTGCACAAGCAAAAGAGGCCTATGGTAATAGGAAAGAGCCTTTAATAAAAAGTCTGAACACTATGATAATGATAGTCAAAACTTTGGTTTGAACCACGCTATTGTATGGATGCGAAATATGGACCTTAAGGAAGGAAGATATTAGGAAACTGGAGGCATTGTAAATGTGGATTTGGAGCAGAATGGAGATGATTAGCTGGACTCGAAGGGTTACAAATGAGGAAGTTCTGGAGAGAGTTGAAAAGTAGAAGAGTAGAAAGTTTGATCAAAATATAGATAAAAACTTTGTGCAGTTTTTTAGTTAAAAATTGGCCAAAAAAATCACTCATTTATTGTTAGTTTGAGTTAACTCATATATAATATGTTAACTAATTTGAGTTAAACTTATTATCTTAAGTTGTTAACTCTAAAAACTGAGTTAGTGCTCTTTACTGTACCATTCTTAAAATCAGTTAATTAAATTTATGGCAGCATAGGTCATTTTCTTGGAGTGGCTGTATTTTGTAATTGATTACTTATGTGTGATATATGTGATTTGAAACAAATTTCAGATCTAAATCTTGGCAAATTGGCTACTGGGTTTGCTCTACTACATTTACCTAAGATGCCAGAACTAAAAGGAAAGCATATACAGGACTTCGAGAAGACTGAAGCTGACTATAAATGTATTGCATTCAAGTAAGTTGAAAGTATTGCAAGAAGTGTATCATCATCTTCCCTTAAATCCCAGTTTAATTACGGTCGGGATACGAATAGATCTGCTCCGATCCTCCCTGTCCCACACTATATCATCAGTCAATCCCCTAGTTTTCATGTCCTTCTTAATCACCACATTCCTCGTCAGTTGTGGTCTACCTTTCTCTAGCTTAACATCCAGCTCTTCCCTCCAAACTCTTACTACAACCTCATCTGCCATTACCACATCCTATTGATGTAGCGGTAGTGCGCGACTTGTGCATCTAAACCGCGTAATATAATTATTATTGTAAGATTTTTTGCAACTAATTATTTAGTTTCAGATCTAATTTTTTCTGCTTGCACCATCAGCTCTAGCTATTTATTAATTATCGTTAGATGGACAAATAGTTTTTAAAATTTCTTGTCGAAATCCTTGTTAACGAACAATTTGCGCCAGTTATCAGGTTTTAATACTTAAATCTTTAATCGTATTAATAATCTGAATAAAGAGCTTCCCTGCAGATTCTTATTTTAAGCTTGCGTAAGGTTCATTTCATTAATCAATTACCATTTATCTTAACTATTAATTAATCTAAGATAATATGAACTGGCTTTAAAACTGAATGACTATTTGATTGATTTTTATTATATGCCTATTTATTTACTGTAGAGATAAATCAAGAGAGAAACAACGAAAGATAAAGCTTGCTAAAGCACTTGAGGAGTCAGAATTAAGCCGAGAGTCTAAGCATATGGTATCCCAGTCCGTAATCTTCTTACAGCTTGTAGTAATGTTGTAACTTGACGTATAGTTTTAGTGCTCAACTTATGTAAACATTTTATATTAGAACAGCTGAAAATATTTCACTTTAATGATTAATATGACTGCATATAATAAAATATAAATAACTTCAGTATATTACTCAGAGGTCGAATGTATTTTGTGTGATGCCAATATAACCAGTCTGAATTTATAATTTATTCAAATTAGTTATCAAACCCACTGTTAGTTACTGGCTTTCAATGGCATAAAATGCTTACAGACATTCTTTGACTTTATTCAGCCCAAGCCTGTAGCCTGGTCGAAACAGAAAGAGCGCCGAGACAAGAAACTGCAGAGAAGAGAGCTAAAGTGTAACAAGAGGAAGAGAAGAGATGAGAGTGACGACGATGACGAGGATGATCTCGCACAAGATATAAGATTAATTAAGAAATTGAAGTCTGGAAAGGTCATTAATATTCTAAATCTTTTCATTATTCCACTTGCTTTGAAAATAGTCATAAATAGTGTTTAAAATTATCATATTCGATTGTTAGGCTATTGGCTGAAGCCTCACTCCTATAATTGGTGTAATATGTTTATTTTTAATTTGTTTAGCAGTGAGATAATTGCGATGCAAGTGTAGTCTAAATTCATAAAGTATAGTAATAAATAATTAACCTGGTTTTTCTTCTTGCTAAGCGTATTACCAACTTAATCATCGGCTGATGCACTAATGAACTCAGAGTGCATATAATGGACAGTACAAACTTTATAGGTCAAAATATGGTATCTTGACATCAGTCCTAGCCAGATTAATATTAATTAATAGATTCTGACCATGCCAGGTTACAGGAGCAATGAATAATAATCTTAACTGCCTACAGCCTACCAACAGCCTGCCTGCTTTTATTCCTTAGATGTGACTAATGCAGACTTTGCATGATAATATTGTTGCTTTTTTTACAATGATTTCTGCGATGCATACAAATTGGTTGCTCGTATTCCAGATTTAGAGAGGTTCAGCTGCTGGTCGGTAGTGGCCTAACGCCATCTAATATACATGACCCTTCACTATCTATTTCTTGTTATATATATATATCTTGTGGATGGCGCTTTATAAAATATTACACATTGATTGATTGATGGAAGATCATCACAGATCATGAGCGACTTGTTTCCGAAGTGCATGTGTGTAATGCTTTTACATTGACACGAGCTCAGCTAAAGGTTCTGAAGAATGGAGTCCTGTCAATCAGGAGTCCATACGTAAGCTCTATACGATTATGACGTAATCGACTGGCTAGAGCCAGTGGCGAAGTCGGTAGGGTACTCGACCGCGGATCAGTATGTGCAGGGTTCAAATCCTGGGCTCTCCCGTCGCTGACATCGCTTTCGAGTGAGGAAATTGACGTTAATCGTAGCTTTACCAGTATAAGGACTATCAATGACGTTAACCTTGGCTTTATCAATATAGGCACTACCAAGTTTAAATGGGCCATTGAAATTTAGTGCTTACAGATGTTCATAAACACCAATGGTGTGAACCTATCTATCAGCCATTAGACCTACTGTTATTTATAGAGCATCGCCATTTATAAAACAGATGTAGCTTATTTTGACATGAAAACTTATAAATTGAATATTAGTTAATTATTACAATTTTTCCTTTAAAATTTGTTTGCAGATATCCAAGGAACAATTTGACGAAGCATTTGATAAAGACTAGAAACGGAGAGTTTAGGACTATTTTCGTTAAAGTACTTGGAACTCTCATTGTTGCAGGTCACTAACGATAGCTTGAACTCTTTAGATGATTCTAAAAATTAAGAACGATTGAGAGCTTAAAATATTATTTTTCTGAACTTCGGGTTTTTGTAGGTTATATAATGTTGATTTTACTAGATAGCTGTACTGTACTTAAATGTAACAATGGTAAGTTGAAATTAAAGTTTTACGTCTATCTTCGTGTCACAAGGATGCAATTTGAAATTAATTGCGCTTTAAATTTAAAGCCTTAATTTTCTCTGTTTTCGTCAATGTCAAACATGTAAAATGTTAATAAATAGATAAGCAGACTGATTTAGCGCAACTGTTAAAATGCGTTGTATAGAATATTGTTTTTCTCTATTAAATAATTATTAATTGATTATATTAATTATTACTGCTTACACTGACCGAGTACATATTGACGTTGCAGTGGACTAGATGTTAAATAGGCTATGCTGTATTATTCCTATTTTAGAGCTGTACTATACTTAAATATATTATCAATACATGTATGTAGAGTCATTAGAACCTGAATAGAACTCCTACTTGTAGATCAAGCATCAAATCAAAGATGAAACAGAATGAGACAAAACGCACGTTTAGACTCCGCAGGATGACGTCACATTTGTTTCGAGAGGTATCAGAGTAACGGGGTCGAAGATTTCTTGTAAACAACTTTATAAACGTTTTGAAAATTACAACTATTTGGCACCATTGGCCTTTCTAATAAAAACACTACTTGTATAATATTAATATTGTTGAAACTAATCATCATCATCGTCTTCCCTGAATAGATTTCTGGAGCATAATGCCCTTTCTGAATGTCCTTTCAGGTATGGATCTTAGTGCTTGGTCATCTTTTAAGGCGTGTACAGTTCACGGTTGGTCTATTGTGCAGCAACCCAGACACAACACTGGTACAATTGGTGCAAATACTATAATGCTATAATGTTAGTTTACTTGTACTATAAATATAATATATATAATATTATAAAATACTATTATAGTATTTTATAATATTATATATATTATATTTATAGTGTTAGTTTACTTGTACGCCACATACTTGTATAATGACCAATAATAAAACTTAACGTATACACAAAGAAAGTGTTTATATGAGAATACAAATAGCTAAATTAGTTGTTAGAAGTAATTGGATTAACAGAAAAGCAGAGTTGTACAAAAATAAACTATAGCACTTAACTCTAACCAACTCTATGTCTACTACTTAACTATATGCATACTTAAATGTGTTGTCTATGCTCTGATAATGCTCTAAATAATAATGAACAAGACACTCGTATAAAACTAAAAACACTACATTAAGCATATTAGCCAAGGATGAACCTCTTTATGAGACACTGATGTATCCATTATGCAGGTGATAAAATGCAATGAATATAAATGCAATGAGTTAAAGTTATTTAATTACCGTTGCCGATGGAGAAATCAGAGAAATAGTCTTCCTCAAGGGAGTGTCCTAGCGCCTATTCTGTTTAATATATACACGAATGATCAGCCAATCATCCCAAATGTCAGAAGCTTCATTTATGCTGATGACAACTGCTGTGCCTATCTATCTAAGAGTTTTACTGATATAGAAAAGAAACTAAGTGAAGTCTTGGGAAAACTGTCAGTGTACTCTAGGAAGAATCACCTAAAGCCAAACCCTGCCAAAACTCAACTGTCTACATTCCATTTACGAAATAAGGACACCAATAGAGAATTGAAGATTACTTGGGAAGGTATCGCAATTGAATACTGCAGAACCCCCATATACCTTGGTGTAACACTAGACATGACACTGAGCTTCAAACAACATATTGAGAAAACAAAAGCGAAAATCAACACCAGGAACTCAATACTTCGAAAATTGGCAAACACTCGTTGGGGAGCCACAGCATCCACTTTACGCTCCACAGCACTGGCTCTATGCTACTCTAGTGCTGAATGCTATTCTGTGCTGTTTGGGGTCGCTCTCCTCATGTACATAAAGTTGACAGCGCTCTGAACAATGCTTGCCGTCAAATCACGGGATGCTTGAAACCAACAAACAGGGACAGTCTATAGATATTATCTGGCATTGCACCACCAACCATCAGACGTCAAGTGGCCAGTCAAGCAGAACAGTAGACAGGAATATGACCATCGACATCCACTACACGGGCAAAGACCTCAGAGACCACGACTAAAATCCAGACGCTCTTTCCTCAACTCAGTGTCACCACTAACTCAATCAGTTGAATACACCCGTCTCCAACTCTGGAAAGAACATCTTGAAACGATTCCACAGGAACGTAAATGCGTTGAAATATCGGAAAATCTCCCATGTGGATCTGATGAGAATCGTCGTACATGGGTGTGTCTAAACAGGCTTCGCACAGGTGTTGGTATAACGAAGGTCTCACTGAGCCGCTGGGGTTTTTATACCGGATCAACACTGTGCGAATGTGGTATCGACGATGAGGACATTGCGCATATGATGCAGTGCAGCTTAATTGGTGGAACAATTACGAGACTAGATTTAATGGTATTTAATAACCCGGCGAAAGAATGCGTTAAAAAATGGCTTAAAGCTGTGTAGGGACACGATAAGAAGAAGATTACCGTTGCCAGTAGAATAAGAGGCAGTGGCGATGTCGGTAAGATATTCGACCGCATAAAAATTTGTGCGGGCTTCAAATTCTGGGATCGCCCGTCAGTGACATGCTTTCGAGTGAGGAATCTGATGATAACATTAGCAGCTTTTAGAACTGCATTGATAATATATTTATAATTTGTACATGACAGAGAAGATCATTAGGATACATGTGACATAAGCACTGTATCATCATTCACTGTATCATGACAATCCAACAGTATCTCAATTTTTCAATCAAAAATCTACCAACGTTTCTACATTATTCTCCAATAACTGTTATACCGTGAACAAAATTTAACAGGTTTATTGCAGGGATGCCTTATATTCTGATAATATAGTCACACCCAATTCAAAGCCTATTCGTAACAGACAGTTCAAGCAATGATTCTCGATCTTCCATCACGTTTTACTGTTTACTTTCACACAACAGCTGATCAAGCTTTATTTATATCATATTTGTTCATTATATCTTAAGTACACCTACGAATTCTACAACGATTGTAATTAAAACATATTTTAAAATATTATGAATATTTTATGTCAAGATATTTCGTGACCGAAATTTGTATCATGAAATTTTAACGCAAAATGAAATCCAAAAGCTTAATATTTGGTAAAATTTAAAAAATGTTGAAGAAAGTCAATTTAGGATTATGAAAACTGTTTGCCCTCCAGTAAATCATAAATCATCTTTCTGTTTCCTCAGTACTTGCGCGATGCACTCTATCATCACACGCAGAACTTTCATCAAAACCTAATGCAGACTCAGCCTCAACCTGGTGAGAAGCCCGGACACCAGTCATATGGTCCTCATCTAAGTGACCAGTTTGGATGTTGTTGTCAGCCATCTGTACCGAATATTCACCAGTATCATCGCACTGACTTCTGGAAATATTTTCAAAACCTTGATTTGCATGATTATTCATATGCCTGTCCAATGGCTTTTCATTTCTTCTACTTTTAGATCTAGAGGATGGAATGAATCGTGCAGTAGGAGAGTGAAAAGGAAGGAAGCGAGTCTCCTCAGCCAAATTATCAGCACTATGTGAAGACATCTGAGGAACTACCCCGTATTTTCTGTTTGCGACATCCTTTATGGTGCTCGCATCTTTCGAACCCTGCACAGTAACCTTCACAGTAGACATGAATGGTTGATTTGCATTCTGCTCATTTCTATTGTTTAGTTTGACTGATAGTTCGCAAGCAATTGAAGAATTGATATTGGACGTAGGCTTCTGCATTTCGTCACATGAGAACAGCTCGTTCCCAGAACATCTCGATGACACATGTCGATTCTCCAATGCATACACAGGATTAGAATGCGAAGGTGACAAATCGTTACCGAGTCGACAGAATTCGTTTCGGCTGCATCGCATAACATTATCTGGTGCAACCAGTTGATTGGCAGGATTTTTAATTCTCTCCAGCGTTGTAGCAGGAGAATAAGGTTGCGGTTGTACTATTGGATATGAGAATGCTCTCTGTGGGCTGCCAATATTATCTATCTTTCCAGTAAACTTTGGCTGATGCTTGAATGTATAAACATAATCAAGTTCTGAACTCTGATGTATACAAGGTAACAAAGGTCTGACTAGTGATCTAGAGCCCTGCTGTAGTGCAGAGGCCCCACCTCCATACTTTTGACGATCAACTGAGCTACAAGATACAGAATTGTTGCTGAGACTTTTCCTGATATGTTCTCTAACGGCCATGTGAAGAAATTGATACTTCATCTGTAAGTACACATATAAATTAGAACCTGTACTTCAAAGACAT
Organism: Enchytraeus crypticus; assembly: GCA_905160935.1. Classification (NCBI taxonomy): domain Eukaryota; kingdom Metazoa; phylum Annelida; class Clitellata; order Enchytraeida; family Enchytraeidae; genus Enchytraeus; species Enchytraeus crypticus. Next base: position 144,117 of record CAJHZI010000232.1, on the reverse strand, counting down.
AACAAGCAGACCGATGCTCTTGATATTTACACAACTTGTCCAGCAGGCAATTCTACAAGACATAGCAACATTTCATTAAAATATCATTAATAGCAGGAAACATATTCATTTGCGAATATAAGTTGGGTCAAATTTCCAGTATACGCCTGCTATATGCAGGGTAACAAAAACTTTGAAGTAGTCCATGAACTCTGAAAAGACAAAAATCCTCACATCTGCTGAGACAGACATATTCACGAAAAGAGTTAATCAAAGCGAGGTTGAAAGGGTAAGAAAGTTCACGTATCTAGGCAGTACAATATCGCAAAAAATGGATCAAGTGAAAGAGATGTGGAGTGTAGAATCGGTAAAGCATATGACGTATTCCAAAAGCTGCAATATATTTGGAAGAGTAATAGGAGCAATTAAAGATAAAAATATATTCAACAATTATTCAACCAGTTTTAATGTATGCATGTGAAACCTGGGAAAGTTCTAATAAAATAAAGCACAAATTAAACTGTTTTCAACAAAGATGTCTTTTAAATATCCACTATTGGGACCAGGTCAAAAATGAAACAGTACTTGAAAGGAATGGACAGAGAAAATTAGATGAAATAGTTTCTGAGAGGTTGAGGCTTTTGGGTCATTTACTGAGAATGTCTGAGGATAGATATGCAAAGACTGCAGGTAACTGGAAGCCAACTCAAGGAAAAAGGAAGCGAGGAAGACCTAGGAGTACTTGGCTAAATACAATCAACAAGGATTTGAGAGCATTAAACATTTCATGGGAAGACGCTGTGAAGATTGCTGGTGATAGAAACGAATGGTGGAATGTTGCCGCCCTATGTTCTGTAGAGAACTCAAGGAACTGATGATGATGACGATGAATCCATGAAGATAAAGATTGTAAAGACCTAGTACCAGTATGGTTGTGAAACATGAATGTTAACACAGGAGGATATCAGAAAACTGGAAGCATTTAAAATCTGACTATGGAGAGATCAAATGGAATGACAAAATAATGAAAAGTGCTAAATGGGGTCGACATTTAATAAATATTACAAGAAAATGAAAGAAAAACTAGATGGGTAATTCCTGAAAGGGATTGGCTCACTAAGAGTTAATTGAATTGAAGGAAAAACGGTTAGAGGAAGGGAAGACCGAGTTCGTATGTTGATATAGATAGAATAGCAAAGGAAAGAATATTCGAAGTTTTGTGCCATGGACATGCCAATAAGCAGTGCACAAAGAGACAAGCAGGTTCCATGTAACAATTGTATCCTGCATGCATCTTACGTTAAGGGGATCATTACATCTTACATTAAGGGGATTCATTATGTGGTTCACCTAAGAGCGTTTCATAGAAGAGAAGCCTATTGCTGATATTTACTTAACTCGCCTTAAACAGCTGATTCGTTATTTAAGGCGAGCTAAGTAAATACCTCCGCCTCTAATACGCCTCAGCTTAAGCTTAAACTATGATCAAAAATTTCGGAATTCACTACAAAATGTGGCATGGTTATAAACTACAAGGTCACACGACAAAATTATAGCGCTCAGCCAAAGACCGCGCTTTCCTTCAGGCTGATCGGCTAAAATGCTTATCTAAATGCGAGAAGCACGTTACAGTATCAAGGACACTGCATGTAACATGCCTTTATTCGGACACTGAAAATTTCATTTCTGATACTAATGATATTCGCAAATTTATCTGTTACAAAAAATTTTCAAACTAAATTTCTCTCCTTTGAGAGAATTATTTGTTGATCAAGTCCAGTAGAAGTCAAACGTCAAAAGCATCGTTCACTCCTTTAGACACGGCATCTATTACTCCTTTATTGCAACAATATGGCGTATCTGTTATAAAAAACACAGTGTATAGTAAGTAACTACACACCTAAATTAGAATCTGATACATTGATCAATTTCAATATCAGTTTTTTTTCAGGCCACTTTTTAACAAAAATCATTGTAGGGTAGAACGCACTAGTATTCATTAACTACGTCCTTGACGTCATCATTGAATGACAAGACGGGCGTTAAACTTTTATTATTATTATTATTATTACTATTGCAGTTGTAGCATAGAAACCCATTTTTAGAATATTTTAGAGTCGAATGAAATATCAGTATATTAGCACTATATCTGACTACTGACTAATCATCATTAGTATCTATTTATCTATAAGTATCTATCTAATTACTTACAGCTGGAGATATCTGTTCATAATTTATAAGTGTAATTAAAAATGAAGTACCTGTAATTTGTTTATGTGCTTGCAGTTGAAGTAAGAATTTCTAATTTACATTGTACCGAAGTTAACGCACGATCAACGCACGAAGTTAACGCACGATCGCGGGTACAATGTAAATTAGAAATTCTTACTTCAACTGCAAGCACATAAACAAATTATAGGTACTTCATTTTTAATTACACTTATAAATTATGAACAGATACCTCCAGCTGTAAGTAATTAGATAGATACTTATAGATAAATAGATACTAATGATGATTAGTCAGTAGTCAGATAAATATATAGTGCTAATATACTGATATTTCATTCGACTCTAAAATACTCTAAAAATGGGTTTCTATGCTACAACTGCAATAGTTATAAAAATAAAAATAATAATAATAATAAAAGTTTAACGTCCGTCTTGTCATTCAATGATGACGTCAAGGACGTAGTTAATGAATACTAGTGCGTTCTACCCTACAATGGTCTTTGTTAAAAAGTGGCCTGAAAAAAAACTGATATTAAAATTGATCAATGTATCAGATAGGAGAAGAGATATTATCACTCTATCATAGTGATAGTATCGCAGCAGTCTACTGACACTAGCTACCACTACAACTCTTTGAAAGAAGAGTTGCATTCTCATTTAACAATTTAATAACTGAAGCCCTATGAATTTGGAGCCTATGATCTCGAACTCTATGATATTAAAATGTTAAATTGTTTTACATATAATTGAAAATTAAGTATTACTTTTAGTTGATTTTGACTATATAGTAATGAAATTATAGAAACATACAGGAGAGTTGACAGCATTAGGAATGTTGTCACGCACGATCCTGACAGCACTGAAAAGATCAACGATACGCTCATAGTCGCACTGCTCCACTGCCCACCACAGAGCACACAACAGCCCAGCACGTCCACGGTCTGTGTCACTGCTGCTCAACGCTAGCAACTGATCGCTTGGTCCAATGACATGCCTCAACTCAGTCAGTAATTCCAGCAGTGGTAGTGTCTCTGGTATCTTAAAAACAGATGAAATCTGTTGATAAATTCATTTCATCAACAGGTGAAATGAATTAACCTATCAAAGGTTAATTCATGAAAGGTTAATTCATCATTTGTTGTCTTTATTATTATCATAGTGTCAGAGTAAGGGATACGTGTCTCCTAACTGACATACGAGATTATTTTCTGTTGTAAAATATCTCGGACCAGGTTCAAAATCATTCAGATCAAAGAGAATTATTTAAAGAATCTGAAATCAAGTTTAGTGTTTATGTCTATCCAATTAATAACAACGCATTAGCTTTACATTTGAAAGTGAATTCAAATGTTTATATTTTAATTAAAACAAAATAGTGCAACAAGTGTAATGCAATAAACAAAAAGCAAACGGTGAACAAGAATAAGAATAATAATAATAATAATAAAACAAGTAATTAATTTCGTTAATTGATAACTAGAATTACTCTAAGCATTCTAACACTCTTGTCAGAGTAAATTTTCACAGAGAGCACTGTCTTGTCAAAGGCACTGTAAAAATCCTAATATATCCCCAAACTACTCCGTCTAAGTTTTACATTATATTCCCATAGACCTATTTTAAACCATACTACTACACTGCTTCTAATTATTCAACTCTTTAGAAGTACTTGTACAAAGAAATGCGACGCACGGTTCTTGCTATAACTAATTACTACATTGGGAACACCAATAGCCTCAGAACCGTCGTGACCTGCAGATCTATTACACCTCAAGTGTTTCCTAACACTCTTCCTTTAAGAGATACTACTAACACAAATAGGCCTACATCATTTATAAACTTCTAAATATTATTTTAAGGAGTGCCTTTCACAATTCAGGTCTATGCCTTACAATCCAGCTATTTATTATTTATTAAATAGATTTAACATTATATTAAAATTCCGTTCCCATGTTAACTTAATTTAAAATAAGGGTCAACTTTGGATGTTGCTTAAACATAAGCTGGACTGCAAGTGTCCGAACTTATTATTTCTGCATTCACCTGAATTGTACACAGGCGCATGGAATGATAAAAACAGTGAGTAAAAGCCAGACGGCCAGACAGCCACTGCTAGTAATATCAAGCAGTCATGTAAAGAGATATTAAGCGAAGCAATAGAGAGAACTACATAAGATTAGACCACAGTAAGTGAATGTATTGAGAATATGATTATTCGAGCATGTCAGCAATCAGCAATCAGCAATCGACCGAAGTTACAGTAGCGTACCAAAGTACAATATACATGTAACAATAAGTCACAATACATTTGATAAATAATACATGCTAATGCTGTATCGATATCCAAATCCCAATCCCTGACACATAGTTTCATATTTTCTATCATGTGTTGTCTGACCCGGGGTTTGAGCTCAGGCCACTTGTATCAGAGACCAACACTCTATCTGATGTTATGTCATATCCCCTCCTTCTGTATGAGAAAACATCTCTATCTCTCTCTTAGGGCACTGCCTACTGACAGGTCCATGGCATATAACGCCTCCACTCTTCTCTATCCTCCGCTTTACTCTTCATGTCCACATATGAGTGGGTCTTTAAATCATCTAACATACCTAATCTCGGCCTGCCTCTCGGCGATGTTGTTAACGCTGATTGATACCAATTGTTAAAAGATGTACATTAAACTTATAAATGTTAAAGAAAATTTAACTTCTCTTGTTCATAAATGAAAGCATCCTAAATTAAAACATTGAAAAATTACATTAGATTGTACATACAATAAAACAAACACAATTATATGACATCAAATCATATGATTGCTCATGGTTTTTACTATCAAATTATTGTCTGGAGCTTAAACCTTACAGCTGTTAGTAATCAGTTATTAATTTGCCTGTCCGGTGAATGTCCAAGATATCTAGGCCATATATCGAAACAATGAATGTTCAATTCACCCCAGGATCTGTCATTTAATATTTCTTGATTTTAACTGAAAGGGGCCCCGATTTAATGAAGGAAATTTATTCTGCAATAAAGAGGATGAAGAAGGGGAATGCAGCCGGAATAGATGATATCCCAGAAGAATTCTTGAAAATGTTGGGAGTATAAGCTAGTGGAAGCATACATGAGAAGTGTAGTAGGCCTATATACAGGGTGAGTAAAAAAAAGATTACACCTGCAAAAAGTTTGCATATCTCAGGCTATTGTTAATATTTTCCAATAAAACTTTTACCAATTACTAAAGGACTAATTTCTGATGTGGTGGCCAATTTTCACCTATTTTGGTACATAGATTGGCCAGTTATGCAATTATTATTGTAATTAAAATTATTATTGAAATTAGTTATTTTTCAGGGCCGAAATAAAAATAGAAATAAATTATATTTATAGTACGTTAAAAATGGGGGATTGCTCTGCTGAAGCTTGCATAACTGGCCAATCTATGTACCAAAATGGATGACAATTGGCCATCCCATCAGCAATTTGTCCTTTAGTAATTGGTAAAAGTTTTGTTGGCAAATATTAACAATAGTCTGAGATATTCAAACCTTTTGCAGGTGTTATCCTTTTTTTTTACTCACCTTGTATAAGCGTAAAATATAAGTATTTGGCCTGACGATTTTATTAAGTCAGTGATGATCCCAATTCCCAATGCTGTGGAGTGTTCGGATTACAGAACAATCAGTTAATATTTTAAAAGCTTGAAATTCAGAAAGTGGATTAAAATTGGCCTTAGAACTGATACTTTTGAAGAGTGGAGCTGAAGATATTAGGAACAGCTGAGATACTGGCATAATGATCGCTATGTGTATCAGCAGTGACGTTACAAGGGGCCAAATGCTTAGCTTTTTCCCTATTGTTTCACCATTTGAAAAGTTCAACCATTGAAGAATTAGTATTGAGACGCGATAGCTGCTATTAGTTTTCGCAATTAGATCACTGTCAGGAACCTGACTCTACAATTTCTATCTGGGGTAAAATGAGGTACTGACATTAAATGTTCCAGGGCTTAAATTCCTAATAAAATGCCTTTTATAATTATTTTGGAACTTTTACCTGTCCTCGATTTTCGACTGAATCTAGGTATCCTCACAATTGATTGATAACTTCAACAACTGCATTAAATTAAATATTAATTTAATATGAAAAGAAATAAAATAATACACGGATACGAAATAATACATAGTACATAATACATAATACAGTAGAACGAAAATTAAAACGATTTCAAATAGCACGTGTACGCGAAATTCGAATAACTTAAAATTATACTTTGCTATCGAATTATAGTTCACTTTAAATATCGCAAAAGTAAAGTACTTTATATTAACATAACATAACATTACAGAGTCAGGAAGCAATTATATGCTTGTTTAAGACTCATCAGGTTCTTAACTAAAACCAATTAATATAAATCAAATCATACTAACACTGAACATGCAATTAGCATCTAACACTGAACATGCAATTAGCATCTAATTTACAAGTTCTTATGTTTATAACATTTACTTTTAAAAGCATGCACTGATTCTGCTTCCACAACTTCGCTTGGCAAACTATTCCAAGCATTTATAACTCTCCGACTAAAGAAAAATTTCCTTAAATCTAGTCTACTTCTAAATTTACCAAGTTTATAAATATGTCCCCTTGTGTTTCTGTTGTTTGATAAATTAAACCAAATACTATGGTTAACTTTGCCAAATATTATATTACTTTGCCTTTGAGTATCTTAAAAACTTCTATTAAATCTCCTCTAGTTCTTCTCTCACTTAAAGAGGTTAATCCTACGAATTTTAATCTATTCTCATAACTAAGTTTTTGACAGTCAAATACCAGCCTTGTTGCTCTGGCTTGCACCCTCTCTAATTTATTGATATATTTCTTAAGATATGGGCACCAAGCCTGAACGCAGTATTCAAGTTTGGGCCGTACAAGAGCCTTATATAGCCTTACTACAATATCTTTATTTCTACATGCAATTGTTCTTTTAATCATTCTTAATATACAATTAGCACTATTTACAACTTTATTACAATTTTCACTAAATTTAAAAGAGCTATCCACAAAGACTCCTAAATCCCTCTCACTGTTTATGGATTTTAGTTCAATACTGTTCAATGTATACTCAATTTCTAAATTATTATTTCCTATATGCATAACACATTTTTCAGTGTTGAACTCCATTAGCCAATCCCTAGACCAGTTCTGTAACATTTTTATATCATACTTTAAAATCTCAGCATCTTCAATGTTATTTACTATCTTTGCAATCTATCTTTAGAATCATCTGCAAATTTACTAAATTTAAATACAATATCTATGTCAATGCCATTGATGTAAACTAAAAATAATAGAGATCCTAAAACAGAGCCCTGTGGCACTCCACTCTTCACTGCTGCCCATTCCGAGAACTCATCCTCGACACACACCCTTTGTTTTCTATTGCTTACCAATTACCTATCCACTTTAAAAGTTTGCCCGTTATTCCATGTGCTTCCAACTTACTAAGTAATCTTTTATGTAGAACTTTATCAAATGCTATTTTTATTATCTACTTCCTTTGTAATATATTCTAAAAAATCTAGCAAATTAGTTAAACAAGAACGCCCACTAATAAAACCATGCTGACTATTTCTAATTAAGTTATATTCTTCCAAAAAACTAATTATTTTATCCTTAATAATGCTTTCAAATGTCTTACTTGTTAAGCTTATATGCCTATAATTTTCTGCTTTATCCCTATTTCCCTTTTTATGTATTGGTACAACATTGGCATTCTTAAAATCTTGAGGAACCACTCCTGTTTTCATTGAAGCTTTTAGTAGGTTTAATAGAGCTGGTGCTAATAGTAGTGTAGAAACCCCAATACTGAACCCCAATACAAAACCCCAATACAAAAACCCCAATACAAAACCCCAATACCCAGCTACGGTTTAGCCTATTAGCCTATAGGCTAGCAGCTGCTAGGCTGTAGCCTAGCAGCTGCCTATAGCTTAGCAGCTGCTAGCAGCAGCTGATGCGGGCGGCTCTCGGGGCGGCGCTGCTGCGGCGCTGCTGCAGGGTGGATGACGCGCTGACGGGACGGCGCTGCTACGGCCTGTCTAGACAAGTCTGACAAAAACCAGATGCGCGGCGTCCTGAGTGGGAAAATGTTCTAGAATTTCAAAACAAACTCATTACGTAGTCGCACATGTAAAGTCAAGTCTGCAATTACACATTGTGGTGAAACCGTTGATTCTTATATGTTGATTCTCATATGTTTTACATATTGCGCAGGGTTTAGAAATACGCAATAGATACGTACGTTGTCTGTATGTACCACAACTGTTGTTATGCAAAATACAACTGATGTATGCAAATTGTAAACACTTTTCCGGTTAAGTGCTAACTTTACATGTTTATAAACAGTAAGCACATTTCCGGTTTGATCAAATTACATCAGCACCTTTTCGTACTTTGGTCCACTAGAAGCAGCACTTCTTTATACTTTTGTCTACTAACCTAAACCGTTTTATTTGCTTACGTCAGTAACTTTTTTGTTTTCATCAGCATTTTATTGTTTGCATCAACACTTTTATGTCAGCACTTTTGTTGTTATAGTTTACATAATTTGACAGAATGTCTGCTTGTATCTCTGTCTGTATGTGTCACTCTACACATCTGTTGCTATGATAGTTGAAAATCGTGAACACTTTTCCAGTTTAGTGTCTTTAAGTGTCAACATTAAGTGTCAACATTAAGCGTTTATAAACAGTAAGCAATTTTCCGACAAGACATCTTTATCAACTTTAAATTTACCAAGACGTGTTTCTATCAACATTAACTTTACCAAGTCATATTTTTATCAACTTTAACATTAACAAATTATGTTTTCATAAAATTTATTATCATGAAGACATGTTTTTATCAATTGTAAATTAACCAAGGCATCTTTTTTACCAACTTTAACTTTAACAAGTTAAGTCTTTATCAATTTTAAATTTATCAAATCTTATTTTTATCAAATTTAAATTTATCATGTCATCTTTTTATTAACTTTAACTATAACAAGTTAAGTTTTTATCAATTTGAAATTTATCAGATGACCTGCGCAATAGCAGCTGCGGTGTGCAGCCTAAAAGCTAGTGATGACGCACTATCAGATGACCCAAGCTACCTAAGGAGGGACACACTGACCTATACTGCGCAATAACAGCTGCTGCATGCGGCTGCGGGCAGCGGCTGGAAGCGACGATCTTCTGCGGTAGACAGCTTCTGAGGCGGCGAGCTTCTGCGGCGGCGCGCTGCTGCGCTCAGCCTAGAATGATGACTCATACATCAGTCATCATTATGATGACGCGTACAATTGTTACTTTGACCTACTAAGCTCGACGTAAACATGATGACTCATTCTCACTCGCGCAATTGTTACTTTGACCTACTAAGCTCGACGCAAACATGATCACTCATTCTCACGCGCGCAATTGTTACTTTGACCTACTAAGCTCGACGTAAACATGAGTTAGCGTAAAACAAAGTTGACGATGACTTAAACAAAGTTAATGGTTAGATGATCACTTGTCTCAAAAGGTTCACCTATAAGTACATCCTTAATTATTTCTTCAGAGCACAAGACAAGATCAAGGAAATTTTTACCTCTAGTAGGCTTATTACAATACTGTTCTAACAAATTATTTATACATTCTATAAATAAGTGAGATTCATCTGTTTTCTCTATTTCCCCAGTCCAATTCAGGATAGTTAAAATCACCCATTACTACAACCTTCTTATCATACACGCTAAACATAGCCTAACATTTATCAAACACACTAAACATAGCCTCGTCATTAGTTTTTGAATTATCTGGGACTCTATACATAACACCAATAATAAGATTAATGTTCTTACACTTGATATTACACTAAGCACTTTCTTTAAAGTTAGAAGCACATAAATCATTAACTTGACTTGGGTTCAATTCATTTTTTATATACAGCATAAAATCCCAGCATAAAATCCCCCACCTCGTTTCTTGACTAAATCATTTCGATCACATCTAAATACACTGTATCCACTAAAACTAATTTCACTATCACTAATGTCATCAAACAACCATGACTCACTGATTCCCACAATATCTATATTTTCATCTTTAATCAACAACTCTAGTTGAGACATTTTATTTACAATACTTCTGGAATTAAAGTAAACACATTTTAAGCTATTTCTAACATCTAAAGGCGACGACAATAGACTCGGCTTCGCAGATCCTAAGTTTTCATCTAATTCCGAGGTGCAAACACTACCACCTCAGCTCCATTTACATTTTTTGTTAACATACCTCTCTTAATTCTCACATCCTTATCCCCCACGTCTCTCAATTCCTTCAATTTATTTCTTAGTACCTTATCCTCAGCTTGTTGCTTCCTAGTTAGATCAGGCACACAATATACCCTCCTGTATTCCTCATACTCCTTCAGGTTTTTGGACTTCCCCAAAATTTCATATTTTGTTTCGACATTGCTCAGGCTAATTCTGATAGGTCTGACTTTATCTGATTTTTTCCCCATTCTATCTAGGAATTACATACAATTACTTTTGACATACAAGTTACTAATACGCTCTCTAGCATAAATTCCTACACTTTACTTTAGTTTCCTCTCGACTATTCGTCTACTAGGACTCCTTCTAATATAATCTCTCGAGATTAGAATATTTCGATGGAACTCTCTTCCCTGTTCGATCCTCTACAAATCACTCTCTACTCATCGACTTTTCGATGGACTACAAGTTAGTTCGAATACCGAACCCTTCGAATTGCCCTTCAATTCGTCTACTGTTGAAATTCTCAAATCTCCTAAATCTCTTTTCAACTTGGCACGTTTTACGTCCGTGTTGTCACTCTTCCATCTTGGATCTCTCCACTTCCTGTTTAGGCATGCCCTCATTGGTCACTCGCCCTAGCTTATCTACCGCCTAGGATCTCACTTCAATAAAACTCAATACTTTTAATCTTCACTTTACTTATCCAGCAGTATCCTTAAATACTTTACTAGGAATACAATTACAAATACAAATACATACTAAATATATATCGAATCAAGCTTTGACAATCGCCAATTTCTTTTAGCAAAATATTTTGCCTTTCAGTCTTGTCAGAGCGCATCAAAGCAAATTTCGTCGTAATAAACTCTTGATTTTTGGCGATACAAAGCTAGGGTGATTAGATGTCTTTACAGGAACAAAATCATTGTGTATGACCTTAAAATTAGCACAACACGTAGAGGAGTAATTTTTGCTCCTCATTTAACCAATATATTACGTCCTGTCATGTGATCATCCTGGGGCTGGTTCCAGCTAAAGATTTCTCTAAAAGTAGTACTGTTTAGTAAAAATATCGTGTAGTTATCTAACTGAATGTTATTCATACTCATAAATGCTTAAATAATATTAATATAATTTATTTCATTGTAATTTATATTTAATAAATACCTGAATCTTAATTTTTTAAAGACAGCCAAACAGTCTGCAACAAAATAACCATTGAAGGAGATAATTATTTTAATATTATTTAACTAATTAAAATAGGACTACATTCATAGTCTCCTACTCAAACAATAAACCTTACCTCTTGGTTAGATGGCCAGGCAGTGAACTCATAAAGTGTCACATTTCGGATCATCACTGGGGAAGAGTCGCTGCCAAACGAAGGCCTACGTATAGACATACTGAAGCCGTACACAACATAGCTCCCTGCTACGCGAACAGAGGAGCACGTTATAGTGTATTCAGCGCAGTTAATCACTTTACCACACTGTGGAAGTACACGCTCCATGTCTATTCCTGATTTTCCAACTCTCTCCCCATCTGAGATCTTGTTTAATACCACTATACAGCTGACACAGTTGTCTGCAACCACTGACCAGAATATATTGCGAAATGAGGCGAGGTAACAGGTCATGGCAAGAAAGCCATTTTGAGTGGCAAATCTATCGGCTACGGCGATATACTCTTCCTCGTTCTCAATATATATTCCAGATATTCCGCTATCATTCGATCCTCTTCTCAGATTCGTCATACTGATGGCTAGTTTATGTTCTCTCATTAGTGAGGCTATCACTGTCTCACATCTCTCCAGGCCATCAAACATCAGTGAAAACTTCTCAGGAACTACGCGACTATTCTTGCAACTAAACTCTTCAGCAATGCACGCGTAAATGAATCGATACTGTTCAACAGTGCTGATCATATCAACACGCTCAGAGCGTAGTGAAGAAACGCAGCCCAGCACGTCGACATAATCAATGTTGTGGCCCATTGTCAGCAGCATGTCCACTGCTACGTACATCCCTGAGGGTCCTCCTCCCAGCTCACAGTGCACCAAAATCTCACCGCAACAAATATCATCTACATCATAACACACTCTACATCTCTGCTTTAGCTCAGCCACTGACTGACCGCTTAGATCAGCATTATAGCAGCAGCGTACATCACGTATACGTCGAATGAAGAGGAGAAAGAGAAGTGGACTGAGAGGCACTTCAGCATCGTTACGCCAGGCTGTGAACTGCCAATGACGCAGAGAATGAGTCCTTCCCTCACTCACGCCCTCAGTGTCAATAAAACTAACAGTCATCTCTCTATACGTGTAAAAACTGAAGCGCATTTGAAATGTCAGCCGAACTTCATAATTACCAAACATGGTTACATCACCTACAGATAGAGGCCAGTATCTGCCGCACTTAAGATAGCTGATAGTGGCAGGATCTCGTGAGCTGAGATTCATCAGCATTATGATATCTTGGCAGCATTGCTGCCAGATCAGTCTCCAGAACTGTAGAGCAGTCGCTTCATCAAATGGACACTGAGTTACAATGCAAGAACTAGAACCAAGTGTACGAACTCGGCTTGCATTCACATAGGCAGCAGTTCCAGACATCGACACACGATTACGATCATAAGGCACAACACGACATGAACGATTCAACTGGGTATTCCAAGGCTGATTAGCCACATTTACACTATCAGTAAAGCATGTTGGCAACTTTGCAAATTCCTCTTCAATAGAAGGGGCAAACAATCCCAATCTAGTTGAATATTTTTGGTCGGGGGAACTGTTCCCTGGAGAACCTTTAATAGAAGCACTACACCGAGGTGATGAAGAAACATCTTCCAAAGATTTCTCTTGCTTTCCTAATGACTGCCAGTAACGTACAAACTTACAAATTTCATTTATACCTATCTGATTACTACAGAGTAAATCTGAATACCCTCCATAAGCCATGTGTACAGTAGGTAAGTAGTATTTCTCATTAATATCACTATCATGCTTCACTTTGCTATTGGGCCACTGGGACACAGTAGAAGTAAAGAGATTTCTCTGAGGACTAGAAGAACTGCGAACAAATGATGACACAGCACCTTGACGAATGACCAATGAAGGAATCTCAGATTCTGTAGCTCTATGAAAGCCCCTATCAAACTTTCTCCTGCGGTACATGTACAATAATATAGATAGCAATATTGCTACAATCAACAGTACTCCAGCAACCACAACAGCTATAGCTACGCTAGTAGATATAGCATTGCCTCTATCATTAGAATATTGAGAAAAAGGTCTAGTGGTCACTAGTACGCCACCATGTCGAGGAAAGCTTCTCACTGCCACGCCTTGTACTCTGTCCTCTCTGACAAGCCACACATTGTACGAAGTGTTCTCTGTGAGAGGAACATTTTGATACATCTGCACATGAGATGTGAACTTGTCAACGTCATCGTAGTAGGAGAGAGATCGTTTAAAACCAGACGGTCTGTACCATTGTTGCTCTGTCAGGATACTAGCAGTGATGCTGCCCTCTTTGATCCCCATGCCGAGATGGCTTGACGAATGTATTCCATCATCAGCGAGGCTGCTGAGTTGCTTATCATTTAAGATTTTGTTGCGTTTCTGAATTTCATCCCTGATGCTACCATATTTCATCCGATAAGCTCTTACAAATGGATGTAGGTCCACTTCATCTTTCCATCTGTGCAAAGCACTGTTAAATTGCTCAGCATCTTCAGTAGCAGCCTCCATATAAAGCCAGTATGGCAGAGTCATCTCAATTCCAGGAATAGTAAACTTGCCATCACCGATGATAAATCTGGATTGATGAAGACTGACCCAGCCTGCCACATAGTAAGAAAGGTTCTGCAACTGAGAATCTCTATAAGGCAGCAGATAGTCTGTAGATCCTTCTTCAGCAAAAGAATCAGGATTAAATGTTTGTTGCATGTACTGATCAGAATCTAAATCGCCATTCTCTACATCCACAACTATTAGATATCCCTGAATCAATTTATCTTGATTGGATAAATGCCTCAATACATTATCTTGAGTATTTTCCAGATTTTGAAGTACAGACTTTCTTGTTGTCACCCTTCCTTGAAAAGAATCACTGTAGATATTATTTCTTGACTCGTGCAGTATATCTGGCCATACTTTTCCATTAGCTGATCTTGTGCCTTGATCTTCTTTTGCTGCAACTTCTAAATCCATTTCCTTTTTAGCTGCAGGCGTCAGACCAATCAAAATAGTTGAATCTGTAATGTCCAAAACCGACAGAACATTCATATCATTACTTGACCCTTCAGGTTCAGTGGGAGCTGATGGTACCGTCCAGACAATAGCTGATAAAGTAGTTCCTGGAGTTAGAACCCCTACTGCTTGTCCTAAAATAGTAACAATGATTTGATACTTTGTGGCAGGCCTGAGTTCTCTCAATGCAATCCTTCCTCGAGTCAGAAACAAAAGACTGAACCTTCTATCTCCTGACATCAAGTCCTCTACTATTACCTAGAAATAAACAATGTACTTTTATTATCAAATTAAAAATATATTTTAGTCACATCATGGCAAGCAATGCAATTTAAGTATTGACAAAAAGACTTGCACCAAGTACTAGTAGGATCATAGCAACCCCATATCATTCTATTCAGAATTTATTCCTGTTAAGCCATAAAGTTTTCTTATGCTGTGTCAGAGCCACTGCAGAATAAACCAACCATAAATTGCACACATGAAATGCTAATTTAAGGATCAACTTAGCAGGCACTGAGGAAGGCAAAGGGAACCACCCCAGAAACCAAACTTTCCCAAGCATGGCCAAGCTATAGGCATAGGTTACATTAAAGTTGAGATAAGGCATGGCCTTTTGTGAAAGGATTGATAGGCTGATCTATGGAGTGCTCTTTATGGACTGCAACAAAATACTGCAAGTAGTAATATGTTCCTTTGATAATATTCAGCTAAATACTAGAGAAAAGTCTACAAGTAAATGTACAGTATATATTATTATATATCATTGTCTTAGATAGAGTGAGGATATAAGTTTATTGTCAATATCTGTAGACGATGATGATGCTAGGGAAAACTAACAGTAGATGTAAGGTACATAATCAGCTGTCATTGAAGCCAGAGAGGCCGCTGACAACGTGAGAGACTGAGAAGAACACTCTTGCAACGGCAGTCACTTTATTACAATATTATTTTATAATTGATTTATATTTAGTTAAATAATTAAATATGATAATAGCTTTTGCATCAATATGGCTCTGCTTGTACTGCTGCTCGCAGTACCTCTCCCACAGACGTTAGAACACACTTGCCTGAAGGCAAAATATTGCCTTCAGGCAATATGTCGATCACAAAGGCTTCGCCTTTTAAATGCACAAACCTGCATTGAACTATCTTGTCGCTTTGTCTATACAAGTGCGCCCAGAGTAACTCTGCACTATGATTATATAGCAAGAAACTTCTCAGCATCCAACTAGCATCAGCAACCAGTACCATTGCTGTAACTTTGCATAGCAACTAATAATAGAAATCGTTAGATTTGTACAGCCAATAGCCAAGTGTTCAAACATCACCTCATGTATTAACTCATGAGATCAGCAGTTTCCCAGAAAATATGCAATGTTCTAAAAACTGTCAAACTTTAATAACCTATAGCAATTATATGCACGCTAGACCCAATATACAACAATATATTTTCCAGCACAATTGTATCTAATGTCGACAAAATATAATAAAAATAGCCATCTGTTCTTCAATGCACTACCTAAAGGTAGCATTTTATAATAAGTTGCTCTATTCTGTGTTCTCGTCTTCCATCTATATTTCAAGAAGTCATTAAAAAGTCTGATATTCCTATTCTCAGTCTTCGTTTAATCTTTTTGTTATCTGCATTCTTAGTATATAACCCCATACAAACAAGTCTTTCCTCTAATACGCCATCCAGCTCTTCTCAAATCTTACACAGCGTTTATTGCTGTAAATATATACCAACACTTTCAAGAACTTTTTAATTTGTAATTTTCTAGTCTAACAAATATTTCCAATATTTTATATACCTATATTTTCATGAATATAAATTCATATCATCCTTTCGTAACATTCATAACAAAACCCTGACTGTTTTGGACACTATTAAAGATTTTACTATCTTTACCTTGGTGGTTTCATGAAGCCTTTTATAACTTTTGTAATAGTGGTTAATTCATTAAAATTTAGTTAGCAATGTAATAAAGCTGCCAATAGTTCAAATACTGTTATATGTATAACATTATATTAAAGTTCTATAAGGCATTGGTTAGACCCAAACTTGAATATTATGTTCAGGCTTGCTGCACCTATCTTAAGAAAAATATAGAGAAATTAGAGAAAGTCCAAGCTAGAGCAACAAGATTAATTAAGAAGCATAGTAATGTCAATTATGAAAGTTATTTAAAATACATTGGATTGATATCTTTAGAAGAGAGAAGGGTTAGAGGCGATTTAATAGAAGTCTAGAAGATGCTTAATGGTTTCAGTAAAGTAAATTATAACAATTGGTTTCAATTAGCAAATATTAACAGAACCAGAGGACACAAATACAAGTTAATTAAATTTACAAGTAGGCTTGAGATACGCTAAAAAATTTCAGTCAGAGAGTTGTTGGTGTTTGGAACGGACTGCCAGAGGAGGTCATTGAGGCGGAATCTGTTAATCAATTTAAGGATAGATATGATAAGTATATAAAGTGTTATAGGGAAATGTGTGAAGTAGTAATAGAAAAGCAATAGGCTGAGTTGTGGGGTTGCCTAGTCATATCAAAGTGTATAAGTTTTGATAGTTAAGTAAGAGTTCATTTAGCTTTTTTGTATGAAATGGCTATTGTCCTTACTGTAATGTTTGGTATGTGTGGTTTTGAGGATGTGTAGGCCTAGGTCTGTTGTAATTTGACAAGTGTTAGCATATTGAGTAGTATTAATACCTGTCAGTGTACAGGTTATTAGTACAGGTGTGCTAGTTTCCTGTATTAGTACAGGTTATTATGTAAATATGTTTATTATGTCATGCTATGCTAGATGTGTAGGTAAGTTTTATTTTATTTTGTGCGGGTCTCAAACAAGCAGTTGTGCTTTCTGACCCAGTGTCGTTATGTTATGTTATACTGTAAGACATGTAAATACAACAACTAATATATATTTGTATTGTTCTTGTCTTTATATAATGTCAAACATTCTCCATAATATCTTAATGCAGACTTTGAAAAACAGCTGAAAAGAAAAGTGTTCTTTTCTCCTGAGGCTGGCGAAGGAGAAAGGAACTTCAAGAGATCGGTTCGGTTCGGACAAAGTCAGAGTTCGGGTTCGGCCAGAGTGTGAGTGCCGGTTCGCCTAGAGTCTAGGTTCGGGTTCGGTTGGGTCAAAATTCCAGATTTTAGGGTTCGGTTCAATTCCCATCTCTAGACTGATAATGTTGCTTAAACATCAAGATCAGATGCCCGAAGAGCTTCTCTTCAAAAGGCCAACGAAACAACTGACGATGATGACGTGTATTTATCGTACAGTCAGAAGCCTAAAGGACATCTCTTCAAGACGTCAAATGAAACAACTTCCAGTAATCTGAGTCTATCTCCTTCTTCTAGTGCACTGCCTAACGGCAGGTCCATGGCATATTATAGAATAGTAACAGTGTTATCTGTCCGTTCTTGGCGGAATAGTTTACCATTTTGCTATGTTTGCAAAGTTCAATTTTCATTTGTTCATATTTGCTAGTTTTACTAATTTCGCTAGTATGTTGGCTATTTTTGCTGTTTGCTATTTTGTTATTATACCAGCCATTTTTGCTAGTCTGTAGACATGTAGTGTTTGAACTATTAATATCATTACTCGTATCTATTTCCTGTGGCGGTCAACTACAGAACACCTTGTGCCCTCTCTGATGGCCACAGAATTAAATGAATAAGATGTTTGGTTTTGATTTGGTTTTAATTATACCATTAGATGGAGATTAGAGTGTTGGAAGTTGTGCCAACTTGTATCCAGTAAATTACATGTGCAACTTACAGCCAAATCTATTAATTTCACATTTATCATTATTTTGGATATGAGTAATTGAAATTTTTGTACCATGAACTGTTTCATTTTAATTGTAGCCTTTGCGGGCCATCAGAGCCTTCGGGCCTCTTTGTCAATTTTTCACGTCATTCTATGATGGTGTACAGTGTCATTGAGATTTTCAAGATAATAATTATCTATCATATAACTCTTGCAACCAATTTTATACTCAACCTTCCTTTTCATCTCTATATATGAATTTGTCATCAAACCATCCAACATAAATAACTTGTTCCTCCTTCAACTCATATCCCTTGCATTCTTTCTTCCATTCTTTAGCAAACCATCTCCCTTTGCAATATGTCCTATCCAGTTTTTATTTCCATCTCCTACCACATCCACAAACTGTCCATCTGCACCGACTCTCCTAAGAACATCTTCATCTGCAATCCTACCATTCCAACCAATCCCTCCCCACAACCACACTTCCAATGCCTCTAGCCTCCCGACTTCCTCTTCCCAATGTGCAGCCCCACATCTGCAAGAAGCGTCGATCACGCTAACTTTTCTCAATCTCTACCTGTGTGCCCTCCCTCCCCCCCATGCCTCTTGCTAGTAATTCCTTTCTCCTTCCTTTCTCCTTCTTCGTCCCATTCGCCCGTGTAATCCCACATCCTACCTCTGCCTCACACCTCCCACCATCTGCAACAGCGTGGCCCATAATGTTTGTGCCTATAATCTAATATAATCAGACGTTTATAATAAAATTATAATAGAAAGCCAAGACAACATTGGTTAAGCTTTCAGAATATCATGTAGGCTATTGGTCATGTCATGGTCAAGCATGCAGTATAATTGAAAGCATGCAGTATAATTGAAGCTGATCAGTCAATTAATTATCAATTAAGTGACCAAGATTCTTTTGAAGCAGAATTCTGACAGCTTCACACCAGAAGATTTACTGGAGACTAAGATCAGTGAATTGATTCCTGGATTGAGTCTTGCAGTAATTGGCTACCTTGTGGCCCAGTATGAAAAATAACTACAGTTATAGCTATTTTGTTCATAGCCTGAACCTCTAATTACTGTAATTAAACTAAATTGTAAATGACCACATATGTATCTATTAGAGATGGGAATCGAACCTAACCCGAACCGAACCCTAAAATCTAGAATTCTGACCGAACTGACCCGAACTCGAATCCAGACTCTGACCGAACCTGAACCGAACCCGAACCCAGACTCTGGCCTAACCGAACCGA
This sequence comes from Enchytraeus crypticus, assembly GCA_905160935.1. Classification (NCBI taxonomy): domain Eukaryota; kingdom Metazoa; phylum Annelida; class Clitellata; order Enchytraeida; family Enchytraeidae; genus Enchytraeus; species Enchytraeus crypticus. The sequence continues at coordinate 124,305 of CAJHZI010000232.1, read as the reverse complement.
ACCCGAACCCAGACTCTGGCCGAACCCGAACCGAACCCGGACTTCGTCCAAACCGAACTGAACCAAACTCTTAGAGTTCCATTCTTCTTCACCAGCCTGGTATTAAATAAAGATAGTTAGAACAATACAAATCTGTATTAGTTTTTGCATTTAGATGTCTTACAGTATCTAACAGTATACATTCAGGTAAGGCTGGTTCCGACACAAATTTTAAAATGGTAGCCATACAAAGGAATGGTAGCGGGAAGCGAGATGGGCCTACAGAAGATAATGGATAGTCTGAATGATACGGCATTGAAATATGGAATGAAGATTAACATCAAAGAGACAAAATTGATGAGAGTATCCCATAAAAATCTGAAAATGCTTGACTCAATCTAGGTGGATTTGTTCTTGTTAAATTCAAATTATGAATTTTTTCTAATTTTAGTGTGCTACCGTAAAAGATTTACAAATAATTATATATGTTACATTATATGACATTCACTATATGACATTCTATATGTGTTAAGGCTATCTGGAGTAAATAATTTTGCACCATAGCGATGCAATAATTTCATAACTCTTTACGTAACTTCATAATTGATCTGAGAGTTTCAAATTTGAAACCGTAAGGTAAATTATGAAGCTTATTATTGGTCAGTTGATAGCAAACGGTGTATATTATGATCATTTTTCCATGAAAGTACACGTGTTTACCAAATCATCTTTATTTGACATTTTTATGTTACTAAATTGCACTTTGTCTCTGAAATATTGGATCAAATTTTAGCCAAGACATTTCCACTTAATTATAAACGTATCTAATATATAGGCCTATAGTGACAATAAAATTTAAAAATTGATGATGCATTCTATTTGCTCGTTATAATAAAGGAAAAATTTCAGATACAATAATAAAAAAAAGCTAAAGCTAAGGTTAACGTCAGTTTCCTCACTCGAAAGCGATGTCAGTGACGGGTGAGCCCAGGATTTGAACCAGCATCAACTGATCCGCGGTCGAGTATCTAACCGACTTCGCCACTGGCTGAAGCCAGTGGCGAAGTCGGTTAAAGCTTAATATCTATATTATGAAGATTTGTTGGTCAACTAACAATATTTAAAAATTGTACAGGGATAAATACCAATTCTCTCCTTTTTTCATTGTAATATAATATAATTTTACCCAGGTGAAAAAATGTGGCAGCTATTATGACTTAATGAATTTTTAATCATATTTACCATAAACCTTTTTAAACATGTTTGTCATAACCATGATTATTATAAGTAATTTCGAACTCGAATCGAACTCTTGCAAGTTGGAAAGCAAGCCGAACCTGAAACCGAACCCTTGTTAGAAACGAACCTGAACCGAACTTTCATTTTCAACGAACCGAACTGAACACTAAAATTGTCAACTGCTAACCGAACCCAAACCGAACTTTCGTTTTCAGCGAACCGAACCAGAACTCTGGAAATTCATACAATTCCCATCTCTAGTATCTATCATAGTGAATTTTAGTGTTTACCTCTGATTTTGAAGTATTGAATAATAAGGCTTAAAATATGACTTAAACGCAAATCTGATTTTTCCTACAAGGTGTTGTTTAGGTGTCTACTGGGAACAAGTTGCATCGATAATTGTGTGGATTTTAATGCCATTTGCTTGTTATGTAATGTGAAGTGTAATGCAATCAGGTAATCCGCCGCTCTAAGCACTCCCACGTGACTCCTCTTTAAGTCCTTGGACTGGTTCAAAGTCAGATAACGCATTGCTTGCATTGTTTACAAGGCAGCTTCTCTGACATGCAAATCTATCACTTCCCCGGGCAATGGTTACATGTCCCACTTATTACAAGTGAGACAGCCTTCCTCTATGCAGTCATCTACTAGGTCCTCTAAGTTAATTACTCTACAGTGACCCAGCATTCCTTCTTGCAGTAAGCTCTCCAAGCGCTCCTTCCAGTACACTCCTCCTCAGATCTGGAATTCCCTTCCTTCCACTTTGCACATCTCCTCATATTTTCTTGACCATCCTCTCCTTCTGTATGAACAGTTTCATAGACGAATGAAGACTTTTCTCTTTGACCTCTCCTATTCAACTATTGCACAGGAACTGAGATCAACACGTAAACATCCATTACACTAGTATCGTTCCTCGGACTGAACTCCCAGATTTTGGCTTGCATCGTTTTGGACTCCACACTCTGCTCATCAGATTGGATTTGGTTCCATTGTGCTCAGTGTTGTCAAGAACGATAGCACTCTAATTCTGTTGTTGTTGTTGTTTAACAGTTGCAATTTTAATATGCTGAAATTGGCATACTCAATTTCGCTACGTGTAAAATTTTACACATCTAACGTTAACGGGTTAATCTATACCCATATTCTTTCCATTATAGTCTTTTTGAATATAAACCAGGGAGAGAAATGAACTTACCTCCGAAAAAATCAAAACAAAATTATTTTTGCTTTAAGGAGAGCTCTCACAATAGAAATAACCAGGAGAAAGGAGCACTCTGAAAAAGGTAAAGTATAAGAAAAATTGCAATGTGCTGGGGTCGCTACGGTCCTTATAAGGCGAATTTAGTAAAATAGTTTAAAGATATAATTTATAATATACAGATGAAAGACAGCAAGATGTTTCTTAATCTTTTAACCAACTATAGACATACTTGTTTTCTACAAAGGCTTAATGAAATTCAAGAATGAAGATCTCTTTCCAAATACTAACCAAAAGCAGCAAGCTAGCTTCCTGCCAGCTATTGTCATGATAGCCTTTTTGAAAATGACGGAGCCATGTATGAGTATCAATCACTAGGGGATATGGATTCTCATCCATGGCATGCCACTCACTAATGTCCAATCCAGAAATGAAACTCACGTTAAACTTCAGCCCAACTTCATCGTCATCAACTAATTCTTCATGACCTTTCTTTATGAACTCCTTGCACTTATTCAAAGTGCTTCACTATTCATCAAGAGCTTACCTAGTGTAACTCTCATGTCATTTAATCATCCATTACTTTAATTATCCATTACTTTATAGTACCTTCATCTCAGAAGTACAATATTTTTCACTTAACGTCATCCATTTTCAAGTTCATATTATCAGCAAAAAATAACATACTGTAATCAATAGAGGAATAACTGCTACAAAGTGTTCTTTCAAATCCATGTGTATTGTGCATATAATTAAATATATTTCGCTGAATCAATTTGTAAGGATATGTTATTCAGAGAAGTGCATGACAATATATTTAGATAAGCAAGTTGACACTTAACATGCACCACTCTCTCTCTCTCTCTTAGTGCACTGCCTACTGGCAGGTCCATGGTATATAACGCCTCCACTCTTCTCTGTCTTCCGCCTTCCTCTTCATTTCCACATATGAGTGGGTCTTTAAATCATCTAACATACCTAATCTCGGCCTGCCCCTGCCTCTTTTTCCTTCCATTCTACCTTCTATGACCTCTTTTAATAGACCTTCTCCCCTTAGAATGTGTCCTAGCCATCTCTTCTTCCTATTTCTTAATACATTTATCAACTGTCTATCTGTGCTAACTCTATCTAGCACTTCCTCATTTGTAGCCTTTTGAGTACAACTAATCCTCTCCAATCTTCTCCAAATCCACATTTCCAATGCTTCCACCTTCTAATCCTCCAACATGCAAACTCTGAAAATGTTCCCTTTTTAGTGCCCAACATTCCAAACCATACATCATTACTGGCCTTACCACAGAACTATAAAATTTGCCTTTCAGTTTTAGTGGGATTCTCCTATTACACAACACTCCACTAGCAGCCCTCCACTTTGCCCATCCAGCCTGAATCCTACTAGTAACCTCCTGTTCCAACTTCCCATTATCCTCAATTACAGATCCTAAATACTTAAAATCTGTTACCTTCTTTAGCTTCACACCCTGACTTATTACTCTATCTCCGTTTATCATCTCACCCTTCCATCTACTCTCTAAATGCTCCGTTTTTTCCTTATTCACCCTCAGTCCTTTACTTACTTTCCAGTGCCTCTCTCGCGTTTTCCAACATCTTGCTTACTTTCTCCACAGTGTCTCCTACTATCACCAGATCATCTGCAAATAACATGCACCATGGGGCCTCCTTAATAACTCCCTTAAGCAACTCATTTACAACAGTAATAATAATTATTATTATTGTTATTCTCAAAATTTCCTTTTCATACAAGGGTAAAAGGGAAACAAGAATAACTCTGGACAAATCGGACAAATATGATAAAGTGTTATTAGTATTATTAAATTCTGCATTGAATTACTTTACTTGATGACATAAAGTTTCATCAAATAGCATTAGGCTTACTGAGATCTTTAACAAGAAATGATTGTAAAAAGATGCAGTCAATATAACAGATCTCCTGACAAAGAAACGCCTCATTTATTAACTAAGACTGAAAGGACATAATATTAAGTTCATGCACATTACCTCAACATTGTGAGACTGCAGAACAAACAGAGGATTGATATCTGGAGTGGGCTGAACAACAATAAAGGTTGTATCCCTACTAATAAGTGGCAATTTCATAGCATTTCCTGTTAAACCGACAGCGGACTTGGGCTGTAATGTAGAATACAAATAGATGGTCATTAAAAATATATAAATAGCATTTCAGAACTGTCAATAAATCGTTGTAAATTTTACATGTTTGCAAATGTCGACTTTAACAAGTTCGATTAAAAATTTGAACATAAACCAATCCAAAACCCTACTCATGCGTAAAGCACACTAATGCAGGTACTCAAGAAAGGCATCGGATATCCACCTCGGACACAACATTAAAAAAATGGCTATATTGAGATACGATGAAACACAATCTTGGTGTTGAGATAAATCACCTATTCTACAGCGCTTATTATTAGCAAGAATTTGTTAATCTTTAGCGCTTTATAGCAAGCTTACTATCAGACAGACTATATTTAGAAATATGAGTCATTTGGCTGAATTCTAGATAGTAAATGAGAAGTGCAATTTTCTGTATAGAAATAGTTCCATTATAAAATTTCAAATTGATAAGCTTCGTTACATTGCTCCAACAGACTCACATTTAAGGAATTTAACAGTCAATGGTCCATCTCTCGGATCAGTGACCTCAAATAACTATGAACAATAGGTAATAATCCTACCCACCGTTATATACTCGCTATGCATTGTTTCATTTCTGCTGCCACCAGCTGGCGGTAGTTCCATATTGTCAGCCGTTGTACAATCAGAACCACCACATGCAGTAATCAACTCTCTAAACAATCCCATAGTAGTGGATTCAGTATCAACTCCAGATGCGGTTGTACTACTGTCGTCGTTTGACTGAATGGTGGCTGGCTCTTGTGAAGTAAGGATGACCGGCACTGACTGAGAGAAAGGTCCAGCCAATCCTTCATCATTCACCACTCGTATACTTATTCTTGCAGAGCTACCCAGAGTGTCTTCATAGCCGACATAAGCCGTCCACTCGCGTTCAATATTTGGCTTGTTTTGCCTTGAGCCAGTACATCCTCCAGCACAGCTGAGCACTATGTCAAAACTATCAATACGATTGCATCCTGCCGACGTAAGTTCTGGTGGCTAAAACAGATATAAATTCAATATCGTCTTAGCACATACATGTATTTTGTGGGTCACTGGTTAATTGATCAGTCTCTTTAAAACTCAGATTTTTAACCAGATATTAAAATGACCAATATCAACATATTTCCACTTAAGGACCACTGAATTAGTATCAGTGGTGAGTGACCTCTATCATCATCATCATCACCATCATCAACATTATCATCATCATAATCAACTTCCCTTGGATGAAGGATCCCAGTTTAGCTAGAGTCGGGCTACGAATAGACCTTCTCCACTTCTCTCTGTCCCAACTATATCAACAGATAATATAATCCCCTAATTTCATATTTCTCAATTATCACATCACACGTCAGTTATGGTCTACCTCTCTCTAACTTAACCTACATCTGTCCCTCCATACTTTCTCCACTACATCCTCCTCAGGCTCTTCTGCATTTCTCACTATATGGCCATACCATAGCATCTCAATCTCGACTGAGCTAACCTATCCCTAATCCCCTCAACATTCAAATTCGTTCTCACATTCATTTTCAATTCTATCCTTCCTAGCTTTACCGCACATTAGAAGCAATACTCCCACCTCAGCCACATGCAACCTCTGTTCCTCTTCCCTAATATGTGCCCCGTGCTCTACACTATATATTATAACTGGCCTAACCACCGAAATATTAATTACGAACTATAAAATTTACCTTTCAGTCGTAGTGGTATTCATTCATTCACACTGCATTCTACTGGCTGCACTCCACTTTACCCACCCAGCCTTGATTCTACTAGTAACCTCCTTGATAGAGGTCACACTGGTGGGTGACCTCAAAGATTGCAAATTGGCAGGCACACATATCTAAAATGTTCCTTTCAAGATGTGAGGAGTGCGGTCTTAATATCTCATTACACACAACTGCCACCTTGCAGGCTGTTCTATTTCGTAAAAGCTAAAGCTAAGCTAAGCTAATGCTAACGTAAATTGCCTCACTTGAAAGTGATGCCAGTGACAGGCGAGCCCAGGATTTTAAGCCCGCACATACTGATCTGCGGTCGAATAACTTACCGACATCGCCACTGGCTCCAGCCTATTGCTTAGAATTACATAATGTCAATTAACAATTAATAATAATAATTACAATCACAGCCAGTAATTATCAGCTTCCCTAATATTCATTATTCAACACTCCTGTATGATAATCATCGAAATTATTTTGGACACTATCTAGATAGATATCTTTGTTTATCCTACACCCACGCCTTCACCTGGAAAAAACTTCTTTTACTTACACCGTTTTCATACCCTTTAGTTTTCATACTCGCATATTCTGTACATAATTACACACACATATAGCCATGAACACAATAAAAACAATAACAATTTGATCACCAGGCCAAAGGGGGCCGGGCCCTTTCCCCCATCTAGATACATAGAGGGGAACAGGGATTTATCTCGCCTGTAGACGATAAATTGCAATAAAACTTCATTTTGTATGCATGCTTGAATGAATCTTAGAGTATCTATCACTCCAGCTTCTAACTCTACTCCTCATACTCCAGTAGAGAATCATTCCAAGGACGAGCTTTCTAATTTCATTCCAGTTACAATATAACAGAATACTAAATTAGTTTTAGACTCTCCAGCCAAACATTGTGACTTGGACCCTATCCCAACGTCTCTTTTAAAGAAGTGTATTCACATTCTTGCTCCTATATTAGCACTGATTGTTAATCTTTCTTTCTCTACTGTCATATTTCCTAGCGCTTTAAAGCTCGCAGTTATTACTCCTTTGCTTAAAAAGCCCACACTGGATAAGGAATCATTGTCGAATTACAGGCCTGTATCTAATCTGTCATACATATCTAAACTCACTGAAAGAATTGTTCCTCTGAGGCTTTCTACTCATCTCTCTTACAATGATCAATTTAATAAGCATCAAGCTGCTTGTACTTAGCATCGTTCAACTGAAACTGTGCTTCCATCTGTGTGCAATTCTATTGTTAATGCCGTATGCACGCAACGCTTAACTGGATTATGTATGCTTGATCTTTTGGCCGCATTTGATACCATTGATCACGATATTCTTCTGGAACGTCTTTCTTCCTGATTTGGTATTCGAGGAATTGTTCTTGGTTGGTTTCCCTCCTATCTGACGGATCGTTCTTTTAATGTGAAATTGATGGAGTATATCTCTTCGCCTTCCCACTTAAAGTATGGTGTGCCTCAAGGCTCCGTTCTTGATCCTATCCTCTTCAACCTCTATATAACAACATTAAGCTCTCTTCTCATTCTCTTGATCAGGAACTATATTCTGATGACACTCAAATGTACAATTGTTTAACCCCTAATTCCTATTCTGATGCTTGGACCCTCCTACAACAAAGTTATCAGCCTACATCCTCTTGGATGTCTGCTAATTTCTTGGCACTTAATCAATCTAAGACCGAATTCTTGTTGGATGGGACACCTCAACAGCTTCTGAAGCTGTATGGTAAAACTCTTTCGTTATCTTCGGGTAATACAATATCACCTGTTTCTTCTGTGAGAAATCTCGGTGTTACCCTTGATAAACACCTAACTTTCCACAAACACATAACAAAAACTTCACAAGCATGTTTCTTCACTATCCGTCATCTTCGTCGAATACGTCCATTTTTGTTACGTGAGACAGCTGCTACAATTGGTGCTGCTCTTGTGCAATCGAAGTTGGACTACTGCAATTCCCTGTTTTTAAATCTCCCTGGCTGTGAGACTGATCGGTTGCAGTTTGTTCAGAATTCTCTTGCGCGAGCAATTTTTTGTAGTTCCAAGTACTCACATGTTACGCCTATTTTTAAGTCTTTGCACCAGCTAAGTAAAGATTAAAGAGCGTATCATTTACATTTCATAGGCTTACCCTATTTTTTACTTTATTAACATACAGTCATGGCCAAAAGTTTAGCACCGATTAGATAAATACACTAAACTTGCCATACATTAATCTGTAGCGCCAGACGTGCTAAAAGTAAAGCAACTACTGTTTATGTTTATTAAATGTCAATGTACTACATCCATATTTTCACTAGTCTCAGTATCTGGTGTGCCTTCCTTTGTTTGCAATGACTGCTTTAATCCGGTCAGGCATGGAATGCACAAGATTGCGACAGTACTTGGGTGTTATTTCGCTAGTCCGCACTCGCTTAATTGCTTTAATAAGTTCTTGTTCAGATGACGGATTCATTGCTGCTACCTTCTGTTTCATGCAAACCCACAGTTTTTCAATAGGATTGAGATCTGAGCTGGACCCAGGCCAAGGTCCAAGGACCTCCACACCTTGTTCTGTGAGCCAGTTGGTAACAATGGCTGACGGATGGCAGGGCGCTCTATCATGCTGAAATATTGAACAGTTAAGCAATTCCATGTTTAACAATAGTTTATCTTGCAAAACTGATAGATATTTGTGTCCGTTGATCGAAGTATTTTTCGGCATAAACCATAGGCCACCTCTACCAGTTCCTGAGAAGCTCCACAGACCATTATTGTTGGTGCTTGCCGCACAGACGGTATCACATAGCGGGTGTTATACCGTTGATTTGCTGGACGCCGCACGTTTCTGATGTAGGATCTGAACTGCGAGAACGTTGATTCGTCCGAAAAGAGAGCTTTCGTCCAATTATCACACGTCCAGTGACGGTAGATTCTACAGAACCTCAGGCGATCCTTGATATTCTTGGCGGTCAGGCGAGGTTTCCTTGCTGGGCGTCGCGATGGTCGGTTGAATTCAGTTAGAAGACGTCTTCTCACAGTCCTGCCACTTACTGCTGATCGTGCTTGAGAAGCAATTTACGCTGATGACCAGGTTGAATGCGCTGTAGCAACACGTCGGACTTTTCTGTCAGTGCGAGGCGAGGTGATGCGCGGACGTTCAGACCTTCTGCGAGACTTATAGCACCTCAGTTCATTCATTCTCGCTATAGCTCGAGTCACTCTCGACTTGGCTATGTGTTAACGTCTAGCTACCTCACTATGAGACCTGTTCTGCTCATGCAGTACCACAATTTGTGCACGCTTTATAGGAGAAGTTTCTTTGGATTTTCCCATTGTGCTGATACAATTTCAAATCTATTACCTTATGAGTATAATATTGTATGCAAAATGTCAAAAACTAAGTTGTTTTGCTACTACAAGGGAATTCTAGTGATAATTCAATAAATGGCTTAACTCCTGTCCTATACTGTGAACTATTCAAGTCGATTTATCAAATGACCAGTAGGAGAGAGATACATACATAAGCTGGGCTGCCAAAAGAGGGCGTAAGTACCAAATAGTGAACCAGAGTTCAGTTACGTAACAGACAATAACTTCCTAACAACCAACAAGTTACTTGACGGTCACTGGTGAAGTCTACGGCTACGCTTGAACAGTCTCTGGCTGGACGTCTGCAAACTGGAATATTTACCTTGCCTGGTTCACAGAGGGTGTATCATGCCAGACACTAATCACTCAAGCAAATAATCATTGTATTAATCAAACAAGTGTATTTAGTAACAAGTGACAGCCCAGCATCATGTTTCTAGTGATTGACCGATTTTCACTTGGGAAATATTGTTACTAAGGCACATTATACAAATTTTTAGTGAATAATGCTCATCGGTGCTAAACTTTTGGCCATGACTGTATATGTAGGAATAGTTTTACTTTAGCTATTTTCTAATTAATGCTGACTAGATTTCAAATTGTTGCTTAATATAACAATAATAATAATAAAGGTTTAACGTCCGTCTCCTCATCCAGGGATGATGTCAGGGACGTAAACAGCAAACATCACTACAGATCAAATCACCCAGACCAATCTGCAACAGAAATGTCCTGAGGAGAAGAAAGGTCCTAAACGAAAACCAGTCCGGTGATCTAAAAATGGTCAGTGTAGAATTATTATGTCTATAGTGGGAAAAGGTAAGTCTTAAGCTTGTTAGAAAATGTTGAATGAGAAAAACACGAGCAAAGATTAGCAGGTAAAGAGTTCCAGGTTGTAGGTGCTGCGTAAGAAAATGAATGTCTACCTAATGATGTGAGAATATTTGAAACAGAGAGAAGATTGGCATTGGTGAAACAAAGTGCGCATGAGGGACGATAGGGAAGAAGAATTTCAGATAAGTAAGAAGGCTTGCCATTGCCAAATCGCAGAGTTTTGAATGTTATTTGAATTACAGTAGTCCAGCTGTGAATGAACTATAGAATTAGCAAGGCTGGTGGCCAAATTTCTAGTAGGGGATAGACGTATTTGCCTAATCTGAGGAATCTGAAAGAAAGAAGCGCGACAAACAGAAGAGATGGGATTTAAAGTCAAGGTTTTCATCAAATATGACTCCAAACTTTTTGGCGGATCGAGAAGGTGAAAGAGCAAGATTCCGAAAATTAACAGAGTTATTAGTAATTTTACTTCTTTGCAAAGGAGTGTCGATTAAAAGGTATTCAGTTTTGGAGGGATTAACAGCATGAGGATTAGCACAAAACCAGGAATAAACCTTGTCTAAAATGGATGAGAGATGCGCTAGTTTATGATCGGAATCATTATTAGAAAAGGAAATGTATAGTTGTGTGTCATCAGCATAGGAATGAAAATTTACGGAGGACTGTGCAAGCAGGTAGCTTAGAGGAGTGATATATGAAGAGAAGAGCAATAGACCTAACACTGAACCTTGAGGAACACTGTGTATGAGGGGTAGTTCAGAAGAGCAGCTTTGACCAGTAACAACCGATTGTGAGCGACATGAGAGAAATGATGTGAGAAGGGAAAAAGCAGAATCAGAAATACCAAAACAAGATTTAAGCCTATTTATTAGAATGCCATGGTCAATTGTATCGAAGGCAGCAGAGAGATCTAGAAGAACCACGACAGAAGCCTGTTTACTACTCACGGCCAAGGTAAGATCATTATGTATACGACAAAGAGCGGTTTCAGTAGAAAATTACCTCATCCTTTATTATACTCTCAAGCACCTTGCATAAATGTCGTGTAAGGCTCACAGGTCTAGGGTTCCCTGGTTCAACCCTCTTTCCCACCATTGTAAATAGGTATTACATTTCACATCTTCCATTGAATTGGTATGCATCCTCTGTGCAATGTGTTAATAAAAATTATAGAAATTGGCCTAGAAATATAATTTGCCGATTCAATTAGTAAACTAGTGGGAATACCATCAACCCCCGGTCTTTCTCCCGTTTTAATCTTTTTAACTTCTCTTCTAAAATCTCCGCATCCACTAAAATACTTTCCATCCCCTGTCCCTCTTCCAGTAAAAGATCTATTTGCGGCAACATTCTCAAGTTGGATTTTTTTACAAACACTGAATTAAAATAGTTATTGAGAATATTACACATTTCATTCTTCCTTGTTACAACTATACCATCTGAATTGATTAGTGGGCCCACTGCATCTCTGACTTTGGACTTACTTCTAACATGAGTAAAATGACTTTGCATCAATTTTAACATTTTTAGATAATTTCTCCTCAAAACTTTTCTTCTCTTCCTTATTACACTTATTCCTTGCAATTTTATATTCTTGCCAACTCTCATGGTCCTTACAACATTGAAATTTCACCCACATGGCATATTTCTTTATTTGCCATATTCTAGCTTCTGCATTAAACCATTTAGATAGCATTCTGTGTATGAATCTTGTTTTTGGAACATTGCCATTGCAGGCCCTCCATAACATGTCACAAAATTTAGTCCATCGAGTATCTATATCGCCATTCCCTAATTCAACTCCCAATCTACAGCCTTTAAAATGTTGTTAATACTCCCACAATTTGCATTCTTGAAGTTCTCCCTTCTGGCCTTTCATCAACCTTATACCATTGGAGCACAGGAATTTGTATATTATAGTATTGTGGTCACTGTATCCAATTGGCTCAATGACTCTCAAATCCTCTATCTCATTTTCATCAGAAGTTAAGGTCAAATCCAAAATATTAGACTCTCTTGTGGCTTCTTCATGCTGCACTAAGCAGCAATCCATAACTAGACTCATAACTTCCTGCCTTGTTTATCTGAATTAAAAACATTTGGATCTCTTTCTACTCTGTCATTGCTACTTGTTGTTTGATCCTTAACGTCAGTGTGGTTGACATTATCAGTGGCTCACTATGTGACTATTATCGGAATGAAACAATTTCCAGTTGAGCAATATGAACAAGAATACCAGCTCCCCATCTTTTCCTTTTAAAGATGAAATCGCTTTCTGGGTTTGGAGTGAACAAGTCTAAATGAAAAGAAAACTCCCTCGACTCTTGCAGATAAAGCAGTTGCTGTAAGTTAGTTGAACCACAAGTTAATTTACAGGGTGAGTAAAAAAAAAGATTACACCTTCCTCTGCTAAAACTTGCATAACTGGTCTATCTATGTACCAAAATGGATGAAAATAGGCCAACCCGTCATAAATTAGTCCTTAGTAATTGGTAAAAGTTTTTTGGAAAATATTAACAATAGCCTGAGATATTCAAACATTTTGCAGGTAAAATATTTTTTTACTCATCCTGTATATCTAGATTAAGTCGGTCGGCCTGAGACTTCCACCAGTCCATCGAAGAAACATTCCGATTCACCTTCTCTTGATACATACATATGAATGATCACCCTTGTTGTGCCCGGGTTGTTTAAAGAACAGATAACCGGTGACTGCACGTGTCGCAGAAGGCGACTAAAGAACTAAAATTCAAACCAATGTCAGAAAGGGCATTCGGTTGATGAGCACCTAGACTACAGAAATTACCATAACATTTTCTAAAACGAATGGAAGAGATTATAAGGAATTGACTGATGATATGGTATGGGTCAAAGAAGAGTGGTGAAGGTCCATTTGTATCCCGACTCTAGTTAAACTGGGCATAAAGGGAAGATGATGGTGATTTTGGGTGAATGATATACACTAGAAAATGTGACAGACCTGATCATCTTACACGCAATTACAAAGGCAGTTTAAAGACAGCTACCAGTAAACAGACTTCAACATCTTCCACCAGTTGCAGCAGCAAAGAATCAATACTAACTGCCAGCCTAGCTTGAAAATTTTCCATATTACCAATTATTCCATTAAAAGAGTAACAAATAGATTGTTTTGGGTTTTCTAGCTATAAATAATAAGCCCAATTATAAATAACACTATTAGTAAGATTGTATAAATGATATTAATGTTGAACGAATTGATAAAAACTACTGCAGACAGAATAACTTTTTGTTGAATCTTTTATTGCGATTTTAATTCATGATTTAAATCATCATTTACAGCTATTTAAATCAGCAGATTTAAATCAGCAGATTTAAATCAGTCGATTTAAATCGACCAACTTAAATCATCTCTACTCAGAACACCAATGTTATAGTTTAGAGAGTCATTAATTCATAACAACACAGAATAGCAGAATACATAGCAACACCTGTCACCGAATTTGTGTTATGGCTACAATTTGCAGGCTTATGGATATAAAACGCTAAGAGGAGAAAATACTAGTGAAATAAGTAGAATGCAATCATATGTATCACAAATAGAGTTATCTTTGATAACTTTAAATTATACTGTTAGTAGGGTAATCTACTGTTGAACTTGACTTTAGTTATATGAGAACTTGAAGGAATTCAAGAAACTGCACTCTAGATTGAAGCAATATGAATTGAGACTGAGCTTACCTTCCATGTTACAAGCACAGCTCTCTTGAGAACATCCTGCACTGCCTCTATCTCGGTGACCAGACCAGTGGGAACTTAACAGAAATACCAAGCCACAACAGAGTCTAAACCAACTCCGAACTCATATATGAATATAATCAATGCTGCTAAAACAATTTTACAAATCGCAGAGCAAAGAATAAATCAAAATCTTTCAACTTATGGCCACCATCCTCGAAATAAAGTTGATAAAATATTCACAATGACATAAATAATTAGATCAAAGAAACTAAACTTTCTCCATGCGATACAATGTCATAATGTGTGATAAATATAATCATAATCGGGAGGGGATTTAGCGCACTTAGTTAAGCAGCGCATCACTTGAACGAAGTAAAACCACGTTCCGCGCGGTTAGTATTTTGTGAGCGCCCACTTTAGAAGACCGAGTGTAGACAGCTTAAAATGAAAATAATCCCGAGGTGTTGGAAAGTTATTCTTAAATCCGCGCCGGGTGCAATCGAGGCCCCAACAAAAGGCAAGGATTACTAATAAATAACCTGAGGCGAGAGCAGAAAATAATAAAAACTACAAAAACATCAACCATAAAGGAAGCTTTCTAAACACATGCGGTTGTCATGTGTGTAACTCTCTCTAATGCTGGTAGTTACTAAACTCGTCATGATCGTGTATATCACTTGCGCATCTGTTGTAGGTTTAACAACTGTTTCTAAATTTTGCTATTCACTAATAAATATTGCGTGGTTATTAACCACAAGGTCAACTGCCAAAATTATAGAGCTCCCAACGACAAAGTTCTCCTTCAGGCTGGTCAGCCAATCAGCTTACTTCATAAACAGGACCAGAATATTATTTCTTAATCAATTGATTCTCAAATCAGCGGTTTAAATGCCCGAAAACTGGCCCGCGGCTACTATGGCTTATAGAATTTCAAATGGTCACTAAACAGGAGTTTATGCAACTGTTGATGCTTAAACATTTGATTATCTCAGTAGTAAATACGGCCATTAGTGCACTGCCTACTGGCAGGTCCATGGTATATAACGCCTCCACTCTTCTCTATCTTCTGCATTCCTCTTCATTTCCACATATGAGTAGGTCCTTAAACCGTGTAACATACCTAATCTCAGCCTGCCTCTAAACTTTTTCCTTTCATTCTATTTTCTATGACCTCTGTTAATAGACCTTTCCCGGCTGCTTTCCACGTCTTCATGCTCTTAAATGCAGAATAAATTTCGTCCTTCATTATATCAGGGCCTTTTATCGTTTTCTACTATATTTTCTTCTTATATTTTAAAATCCTCTTGAACTGGTTTCCCAGCCTTATCATACAATTCCTCTACATCTTCTCTACATCTTTCCTTAACTTCTTCCGGTTCTGTCTTCAATTCCCCATCTTTACCAATTATACCAACTAATGTTCTTTGCATCTCGATTCTTTTTCTTATCGGTTCTTGTCAATATCCTGACTATCTGGTACAATAGGTCTGACCTCCTTCTTCTATCATATGTCTCTAAATCATCACATTTTTCACTCCACCAATGATCTTTTGCTTTTTCTGTAATTGTTCTAAGCTCATTGCTTAAGCTTCTGTATTTCCTTCAGCCATGACTGGTGTCAATATTTTTCCATTTCCTCCTTTCATCCACTTTGTCTAGCATCTCACTTGTGATCCAAAGTGTTTTAGCCGTATTTGCCTTAAGAAAGCCATACACTTCTTTTGCACTTATTTTAATAGCCTCCTTTAGCTGACGCCATCTTTCATTACCCCTGTTCTTTTGCAGTCTATCATTTTCTTAACTTCTCTTTCCACTGCTTCCTGAAAATGACTTCTTTTCTGTTTCAATCCGTTCAAATTCCATCTCTTACTGCTTTTCTTCTTAAATATTTTCTTCAGCAGAAGCCGTACTTTTGCCATTACTAGACTGTGGTCTGAATTAACTTCGGCTCCTGGATAAGTCCTTGAATTCTTAACACTATTCCTGTCCCGTTGCTTTATAAGAATATAGTGTATCTGATATCACTCATTTTCGGTGCTTCCTGGTTTCTTCCACGTGTAGCGTCTTCTCTTCTCATGTTTGAACCAAGTGTTTGTCACCACTAATCTCATTCTATTGCAGAAATCAACCAATTTCTGTCCTCTCTCATTTCCTTTTCCTAGACCATATTCCCCAATTTCATTTCCTTCTCTTCCTTCACCCACCATCGCGTTCCAATCCCTCATAAGTAATACTTGATACCAGGCTTTTTCTCCTTCAATCATTCCTTCTATTTTTTTGCACATTGCTTCAATTTCCTCATCCTCTGAGGCTGATCTGATGTTAGGCATGTAAACTTGGATAAGCACCAAGTCGACTGGATCCGCTTTGATTTGCACTAACATTAGTCTGTCTTTGCACTGAAAAACCTCCCACTACACGTTCCATTAAATTCCTATCCAATATTATCGCCACATCCTTCTCCCTTTTTCCTCCTCCAGAGTATATGATAGATCCTGTACCCATCGCTTGCAAAATCTCCTGTGCCCAACCACCTCACTTCACTCATCCCTAGGACATTTATTTTCCCCTTATCCATTTCCCTCTTTATATTCTCTAACTTTCCCCTTTCACCCATAGTTCTCCCATTCCAAGTGCCCACATTTATCCTTATGGAGCACATGAAATGTCCTCTCGGTATATCTGTGAGGCACCTGAGGTGCCGACTGGCAGTGAGATTCTTACCACCCCATCCCCATTTAAGGGGTGCACGGGACTGGGGGGCATTCATTTGCTTTGTGATATACCATTCTTTCCAGGTGGGTTATTCTTTTGACGACGTGGGCCCCTATGCCTTCCTCAGCTTCGACTTACATTTACTGGGCAGGGACATCATTCCTGAGAAAACTATCCTGTTTGCCCATTATTATATGTGTGGAGCTGTATACGGAATAAATTATTAGTGTGCTCAAGAGGCTTACATCAGATACAGACCTACATCAAAAACCAGTTAACAAAAATTTATATCAATTGCCTGGTTACTCATTTGTATCTTGTTGTCGTCCTGTAAAACCTAGACGAGGAGTTGGCCTATTCATAAACGATCACCTATCACATAAGATACTAGAAGATATATCGTTCATCAGCGATTTTATGAATGTATTTTTGTTAATATTGCTATAATAAGAATGTATTTTTATTAATGTGTTAATATTGCTCAGAACAATAGAGCCAATCTAATTGTAGGCTGTATAATTCCAACTGCCTAATTCTGAATCTAATGAGTTCATTAATAGTATTTCTTGCGTACTTAAGTGCAATGTTCTTGTAAGTAACAATACTATATTTATTTTGGGTGACTTTAACATTAATTTGCTTTTGCATGATTCGCACTGGCATGCCTGTAACTTCGTGAATAGTATGTCTTCTTTCAGAATGGTACTAGTAATTATCAGGCCAACTAGAATTAACACTTTAACCGAATTGTTAATGGACAACATCTTTACCAATTATGACATTTCGAAGTGCAAATCTGCATTATTGTATTGTGACATATCAGACTATTTCCCTATTCTAATTCAGTGTAAAATATCTAAACAGTATAACAAAATCCCTTCCAAGTCATTAGTGAGTCGTAGATTCTTCCACACGAGGTCTATAGATCAGTTTACCTAAATAATCAGGATTGATCGCTTTTATCCACTAATAGCACCAGTTCTGACCCAAATAGTAAATTTAAAGTATTTATCTCTACGTTCCTTCTGGTTTTAACAAATATTTTCCTAAAGTAAGTAAAATTAATTACAAAAATATACCCAGAAATGAATGGATGACTACTGGCGTAGCAAAATCTTGTGAACAGAAATCTTTACTTTTCAGACTATATTAAGTTCTTAAAACTGATGAATCTATATAAGTATATTTCAGATATTTATACTTTTCAGACTATATAAAGTTCTTAAAACTGATAAATCTATATAAGTATATTTCTTATATTAAATATATAAGTATATTTCTAATAGAAAATGATAAAGAGTCTCCAAGTCAAGGCTGAGAGAGACATTTATGCAGCAAAACTATAAAAAAATTAAAATTACAGTAAAAAGGCTTGAAAAGTTTTTAATAACATTTAATTAGTTGCTTAATAACATTTTAAATAAACACAAACAATATGCTGTGCCATCTAGTGAATTTGTAGTAAGTTTAAAATTTAAATCTTGTAAATCTTGTAAATCTTGTGATAGAAAGGTAATAGCAGATAAATGTAATGATTATTTTGCAAGTATTTGAAAAAATCTATCAGATAAATTTACCAAATCCAATAAATCTTTTAAAAATTGCATGCATCAAACTTCATTAAATGTAAACTCGCGTGAGCTCTATTTGACATCTGCTTCGGAAATAATTGATATTGTTAAAATTTTTAAAAACAGCCATAGCTCAGGCTATGATGAAATATCTATGAATTATTTACTAAAATATATTATGAGCTACATTGCCGAGCCTCTGTCTGTAATTTTTAATGTTTGCCTAAGTGAGGGGATATTCCCAGCCAAATCTAAAATGGGTGAAGTCTATCCTGTTTATAAATCATGAAGTAAGACCGAATTTACTAACTACAGACCAACAAGTATTTTGCCTAGTTTTTCAAAAATATTAGAAAAGGTTATTTCTAATCGCCTAATGGCATACATAGATAAGTGTAACATACTTTCTAACTAGCAATATGGTTTTAGAAAAAAGTACTCTACATATATGGCATTGATGACATTATATAATAAAGTATGCTACAGATAAGAACGAGTTTTGCATGGGAATATTCATAGATTTGTCAAAAGCATTTGACACCTTGGATCACAAAGTACTATTAAAAAAAATAACGATTTATGGTATTAGAGAAAATGTCAATCTCCTCCTGAAAAGTTACCTGTCTAATAGGCAGCAATGTTTCACACAATTTTATGCTGTCTAATTTAAAATCAATGTCCTCTGGCGTTCCCCAAGACTCTATTCTAGGTTCATTACTTTTCTTGCTATATATTAAGAAATTTAATTTATTTTATATAATATTAAATTTATTTTCTTGTAGCACACATTTACAATTTTTACTTTTTGCCGATGATACTAACATATTATACTCGAACTCAGATATATTTAAGTTAATGCAAATTATTAATACTCAACCTACATATCTCACCTACATATCTGTTTAAAGCTAATCGTTTATCTCTTAGTATATCAAAAACAAATCTATGTTATTTGGTTACAAGAAAATACCTCTCGACTCTGATGGTTTACCAGTGGATCTTCACTTGGTTATTGAAGATGTTAGAATTGCACAAGTTGAGCTGACTTAAATTTTGGGAGTAATGATTGACCAAAAATTCACTTGGCAACGACATATTTCACTCTTATATCAATTAAAGTCTCAAAATTTTTAATATATTCTCAGACGACTTAGATCTAAATTGCCCAAATGAGCACTGTTGAACATATATGGGCGGGATTAGCGCACTTGGTTAAGTTGCGCGTCAATAATTGAAGTTAAGCTGCATCGGCCTCTGTTAGTACCTTGTGGGCGACCACTTTGGAAGACCGAGTGTTGACAGCTTTGAAAGAAAAATCCCAGGGTGATGGAAGGTTATTCTTAAATCCGCGCCGGCTGCAATTGATGCGCCATCAAAAGGCAATGATTACAAATAACCATGGAGAGGAAGGAGGAAATGGGTCTTGAACAAGCATCTGTGCTTCCTGACCCAGTGTGCCGTTATGTTATGTTATTTTATATACCATTTTATTTATTTACACTTAACTTACTGCAACATTATCTGGGGTTGTGCCAAAATTTCTGCTCTAAAAAAATTATTTGTCCTATAAAACGTGCAATTAGAATTGTTAATAATTGTAATTGTGTATCTCATACGTCTCATATTCAAGGACCTTGCTATTTTGAATTTGTCTGATATAAATTACTATAACATTGTGTTTTTTAAGTTAAAATGTAAAAATAATTGCCTACCATTAATTTGCAACCAATTTGTAATATCTAGCACTTTTGTAGATAATAATAATTATTACCTGAGAAATGTTAATGAATTCATTGTTCCCTTCTCACGTACAAATATATGAATTAAAAGTAGCTATTAGCTATTGCTAGTAGCTATTTGATTGCTATGTCTTGAGCACATCTGCACACCTGTGTTTATTTTAAGTGCACTTTTTATAGTTTTGTGTTATTATGATCTACACTATGTTGATTGAATCTGTGTTTGTAATCTGTAATTGTCAATGGATTGGTGTTGATGCTGAAATTTACACATATCTCTCTCTCTCTTAAAGCATATCTGTAAGTGGTCCTAAACAATGGAATAACTAGCCAGATTTAATTTTAAAAATGCTACGTCTATTTCTAATTTTAAAATAATTTTTCAGTTTAATATTTAATCAAAATTCATTAAGCCTTTACGAATTTATACTAGTAATGCTTTCTTTGAGCGCTTGTACTAGTTAATTAGACACTACATTTGTTTCATTGCTTTGTCTTTTCTTGTTTCATTAGTAATCATTACATTTTCTTTGCACTCTTAAGTTTATTTCAGTTAGTTTATTTGCTCTTTATAAGTATGAACTTAGTTTACCTGTTAAATTTTTTTATAATTTAGAGATGTTTTCAAAGATTTATTGTTAGTTTTCACTTGCCAGTGTCTGGCCATTTCCTAATTTGAAAATATTCAATTGAATGGCTACTAACTGTAGCAATTTAATTCGTTTTACTGTAATTGGCAATGTAATATAAATTTTTTATATTTCAGACTCAATTAGACTCTGCTATAGCTACTAATTACGGCATTACCGAACAGAGCTATGGCTCTTTTATGGTGGCCTCTTTTGTATTATTTGTTTATCTAACTACATGCACATTCCTATTGTTTGTATAATCTGTGTTGGGATAAACAAATAAACGGCACTAAACGATAAAATTTATTGTTAGCTCCTACAGACAATGAGGAATAATGATGTTGTTAAATTTTAAATTTTATTCGTAGTCCGTGGAGATTAGCCAAAGACATAAGCGACTGATTAATTGAAAATTAAATACTTGCGTCAGCTTTGCAGTAGAAAATTTTTCTTATCAATATGCTGAGTAGTGAAATATTTTTTAATGATATATTTGATGTAGCTTAGTAACTGTGGAGGAACAGAAAATCTATTAGTTTCCAAACAAATAACCGAACAAACTTATGCAGTTAAGCTTGATCCATTCTGTCCCTTTGCCCGGATCTGACAGTAAACTTTTATCTCCATCTCTTTTCTCCAGTCGAATTCTCAGCTTATAGCTTGCACGAGGTCGTAGAGATTTCACAGTGTGTAGAAGCCAATCAGAATGTTCAGCCTCTGGTATAATGGCTTCTCTCTGCCACACCGATCCAGACATACTGCTCATTATCTCAAGTATATAAGTCAGTATTGGGCCATCCCCCAGACCTGTGATATCCTTCTTCCAGCGAGGCCACGACACTGTTATAGACATGAGCGTCGTGTTGAGCACAATAGGTGGGTCGTTCAACAGTGGCAACTCTGTTATAATAGCAATCAATCAGTTTGTCTATCAATCGAGAGGGGTAAAATAATTGCTAACTTCCTAGAGCTCGAAAACTAAACAACTATATCAATCAATATTAAGTCCAAGTGCTAGTAAATTTATTCAATTCATTTTTAAAGATTAATAATGATTTAGAGAACAGTCAATACCTTTAAATTTAAATTACAAACTACAGATTAACTTAACTTAACATAATTATACTGGTTAAGGAAGTCACAAGGACCTGTAACACCAGTTTTTTGATGTAATTTCATACCTCTATACATAGAAACCGTAAAGGGAACAGAAGATACAAACCTTGACAAGTTGATAGGCTTCAAACATAAGAAAAAACTAAACACTCACCAAAATATCACACACACACATAACCATCTCACATATAAACCTACATACAGGTACACAACTATGCACAAATACACATACATTATGCATCCATGCATGCACACATACATGTACATGCATACACACACACACATGCACATACACACATACATAAACATACATACACTTATCAAATACTTATATGCATATACATATACATACATACATACCCCATATCCACATAAATATGCCCATATGCACATACATATACATACCCATGCACGCACATATATACATGCATACACACATACATACATATACATACGTACATATATACACATATACACACATATATACACATACATATACACATACACATATACATATATACATACACATACATATATACAAAACATACACACTTATACATACACCTACATATATACACATAGAATACACTCACACATACACACATCGAACTTACAGACAAAAATATGCAAGCATGCATATAACTACATACTAGGCATATCAACCAGTCGCAATATATAGTCATACATTACAATACATTACAGCATACAAGCACAACCATACATAGACATACATGCATGTGTGCACACATACAAACACCTACGCATACATACACATACAAGCCTTACCCACACTCATGAATACCTAGAAACCAAATACCTTCATGTAGTGTGAAACTAATCAGCCTATCTATACAAAACAACAAACAAATTATCAATTCAATGTATTTCTTTTCAATACTTATCTAGCCTATTCTTAAAAGCATTCACTGACTCTGCCTCTACTACATACTGAGGTAACCCGTTCCATATATTAACAACTCTCTGACTGAAAAAGTTTCTTCCAACTTCTAATCTGGATCTAACCTTTATTATTTTGAATCTATGCCCTCTGGTTCTAGCATAATCTGATAGTTTGAAAAATTCTCCACATTCAATATTGTCAAAACCTTTAATTATTTTTTAACACTTGAATTAAATCCCCTCTGGTATGTCTATCTTCTAAACTAATTAGACCTAACACATCTAACCTAGATTCATAGTTTTGACCTCTACATTCAGCAATCATTCTAGTTGCTCTCCTTTGAACTCTTTCCATACATTCCACATCCTTCCTTAAAAAGGTCTCCACGCTTGTACGCACTATTCTAATTTAGGTCTTACTAATGCTTTATATAATTTAACTATTACATCCTTATTACAACTTTTTATAGTTCTCCTAATTAAACCTAAAGTGCAATTAGCACAATTTGCTGCTGATTTACACTGCTCTGAAAATTATAGGGTATTACCAATAATGACACCTAGATCTTTTTCCTTAATAGATGATTTTAGTTCTGCATTACCAAGTTTATATTGATTACAACTATTATTGTGACCTACATGCATAACTATACATTTATCAACATCGAAGCTCATCTGCCAGGTAGTTGCCCAATTATGCAAACTGTCTAAATCTCTCTGAAGTGACAACATATCTTCTAGATAACCTATATTTTTACATAATTTGTTATCATCAGCAAACTTACTCATTTCGGATATTATGCTGTTGTCTAAGTCATTAATGTAAACCAAAAATAAAATTGGACCCAACACTGAACCCTGTGGAACCCCACTAGTGACATTGAGCCAAGCCGAGTCATGATTTGAAATGCAAACTTTTTGTCTCCTGGAGGTTAACCAACTTCTAATCCAATTCAGGACAGAGCCAGTAACTCCATGAGCTTCCAGTTTACAAAACAATCTCTCGTAAGGCACTTTATCAAACGCCTTTGCAAAATCCAAATTGACAATGTCTACTGGATTACCGTTATCAACATGCAGTGTGACGGATTCCATAAAGCTCAAAATGTTTGTTAGACAAGATCTATTTCTGGTAAATCCATGTTGACTATTTCTTATTAATCCATAACTATTTAAATGTTTAACTAAACTATCCTTAATAATGCTCTCAAACACCTTACCTATGATACTAGTCAAACTAACTGGTCTATAGTTCTCAGGATTGTCTCTTCTACCTTTCTTGAACACGGGAGACACCCTAGCCTCTTTCCAGTCTTGAGGTACAATCCCAGTTTCGAGCGATAGATTGAACAATTTAGTAAGGGGACCTACTAATTGGTGTCTCAGCTCAAATAGTAACTTAGGATGAAGATCATCTGAACCTGGACTTTTATTACAGTTAATTTCACTAAGTTTCTTTAAAACTATTTCCTTATCAATGACTAATTCACTTAAACATTCTGATTCTAGACCTGTAAATATTCTATCTGATATTGGAATATTATCTAGATTTTCTACTATAAAAACACTGCTAAAATAGTCATTGAACATGTTTGCTGTGAGCTCATCATCAGTGATAATGATACCATCAGCATCCCGCAGTGAACCTACTTTAGCTTTGTTCCTCTCTTTATTTCTAACATAGGCAAAGAAACTTTTATTGTCATTTTTTACATCATTAGCTAATTTAATCTCAAACTGATTCCTTGCCTCATCATTTGCCTTAGTAGACTTGCTTAATTTCTCCTTATACTTATTGTAATATGACAATTTTCTACCCGATTTTATATATTTATCCCAAGCTCGTCTCTTTGCTCTCCTTAACCTTTTGCATAATTTAGTTGACCATTTGCATTTTACTTTTGACCTATATGTTAAAGGTATCAATTTATTTCTGATTTCTAAAATATCATTCTTTAAAAGATGTAAACAAACAAACAAACAAATTATCAAATGACCAAAACAAAATTATCTTATTTTGAAAATTATATACACAGAAAAACATACAAAACATTCACGTAGATACATATATACATATAAAAAGAAAACAGAACAATTTGACTAAATGATATGCCTGCTATCAAGTCACTCATAAAATTAATTCATCATTAACACCTTCAAATGAAGATTTGATAAAGCTAGCTCAACCTTGCGCTAAAAATTACGAATCAGGCTCATGACACTTCAAGCAAGGATAGACAGTGATAATTGTAAAAAACATTTCAGTAATCTTCTTAAATTGGCTCACTAAAAAGTATAAAAATGCATCCTTTTTCGAAAAATTTGAATACAAAAATTTCGCATAAGCTTTCAAACCATGAGAAATCTAATTTTATTTTTGTTTATGCGTAAAAATACAAGTAGAATTACATCTCTAGCGCAATTTTCAAGGGAAAGCAGCCAATGAAACATCAACTAGGGAATCTAATTAAAGGAGACTTACGTGTCTGACACGACTGACCAGTCCAGCCCTGAAGACATCTGCCTGAGGAGCAAAGACCATTGACCGGGTTACACACATCCATCGGTGGACACCTACAGCTCCACGAGCAGTTCGAGCCAAATGTTCCCGAGGGACACTCTAACAACAAGTTCAGAATTATATATAAACAACTAAATGAGCAGTAGGCTATATGTCCAATGAGCTGTAACGCTAGGTGTTCTACTAACGTCAAAATAACTAACTCCAGCACAACTCGATAAAGATATAAACTCTTTATTGTAATAAACTTGATTACAGTATGCATATCAATAGACAACATAGACACGACAACTGCAAAGATTATAATCCTCTGTGCCACTGTTCAATAAGTGAGCTTAATTATCTGTTCTCAACATTGACAGTTTAATGACTATGATAATGGTAATCTTATACTGAAATGATCACATTACATCTTATCGTTTAGGACTCAACAGATAGTGTAACATCCTAGTATTTACGACTCAGTAGTTTATATTATAGAGTTTCTTATTACTCACGTTACATCCACCTTTTTCTTTAAAATAAATTTCGGATGCACATTATTAGACCCTACAAATTACAATAACGCTTTGGTTTGACAATGACTCAGCCCGCTCTGGTAGTGTAGTTATCGGTTGGTTGTTTGGGTTGACGGCAGGCACCTTCTGCAACTCCATCACTGATCCTGGTTGAGGAACTTGTTTCACAGCTGTTTCTCTTTTCTTTCTGTGTCTGCTGATGGCTTATATTTGTTGGCGGCAGTGGTTTCGTTGCATCTGGGGTCCATGTGAATCCATAATAACAGGAGGCTCTCAGGAAAATATTATGTTTCTGGAGGCCCTTCTTCTGGTTAACCCGTCTACGGTTCTGACTTCATAGGAATGGTAAGGGAATACTCGTTGAATTTCTCCTTTGCGCCATTCTGAGTCATCAAGTTCTATGAATCTCACGGTTTGTCTGACCTCCAGTGAAGGCTTGTCTCTGTCTTGTAGATCGTAGTACAGGGCTTGCTTCTGTTTCTCTGTTAAGGCCTTTTCACGCATGGTCTAATCACCTGTACAGAGAAGCATGTGTGCTGTTGGTAATCGTACATGCGTATGGTGCTCACAGAGAATTTGCACAGGAGATTCACCTAGCTGCTCAGATGGTGTATTTAGCCAATCTCAAAGTGATAAGAATGTATCTGATCCAGATTCTATTGCCTTAGTCATACGACTGACAGCATTTTCAAAGTGGCAGTTAGACTGTGGGTATTGGGACTAGATGTTTCGTATCTAAATTCATAGTTAGCTGCAAAAACTTTGAACTCTCTAGATCAGAAGGGTGAATAATCTGAAAACACAATATCTGGGATGCCATGCCTGGAAAATTGCTGCTTTAAGCAATATGTAATATATCTAATTCTCTTACTGGGTAAATGATGAACTTCAAATATCCACTCAGGTAATCTACAGCAATTAAGTAATCTTGCTCTTTGAAGGTAAATATGTCAATTCCTACTTTCTCCCAAGGTCTATGTGGGACTTCATGTGAAATTAGTGTCTCCTTTCCTTGATTTATCTCCTGTTCTAAACAAACACTGCACCTGCTTACCACCTGCTTACTGTTTCACATTTATATTTCAACATGCCTGGCCAGAATAGAATTTCACGTGAAAAGCCTGATGCATCCATTTATTTCAATGCGTCTGCTATCACGCATATCTTTTCTAGCAATAACTGGCACTGTCATACACGAGCCTTTGTAAACGTAATTGCCATATACTACCAACTCATCAGCGTAAGTATTATAGTCTCTTAGATCAACTGCTACGTCCTTAATTGACCTAGGCTGTCCACTAATTACCTGCCTACGTAATAACTGATAGTCTTTATCAAGTTCTGCTGCACTTTTAATCATAGCTACTGTTGCTTCGCTAGCTACCACGCAATTCTTTTAATTCTCCTGACATGAACAAGCAAATTCTTCTGCAAACTCCTATTGCTTATTTAGTACCACATCCTTTTCGAAAGCCAAACTGTGAGTTACTCAGCATTGCATCTGATTATTAATGCATACGATCATTTAATATTTTAAATAAGATTTTAGATGCATGTGCTAATAAGCTGATTGTTCTGTAGTCTGAACATTCAACAACATTAGGTTTTTTATGGTTTCTTCATCTAGTTCAAAATCAGTTAGTTTTGGTTTTCTATCATTATCATACAAATCCTCAACATCTTTCCACCTTTCTTTTATAACACTCGTCTTTGTCTTCCGCTCACCATCCTTGCTGTTTATACAGAAGTTCTTTGTTCCTCCTCCCTTTTAGGTTTTTGATAATTTTCGAACTTCCAGGTACAGCATATCAGAATGTGTTCTTTTATCGTATCTGTTAGCTTGTCGCACTTCTCATTCCACCATTGTTCTCTTGCTTTGTCAGTTGTTCTTCTAAGCTCGTTATTTAATTTTGCATATTCCTTCCATCCACTGTTCTTGTTATTATTTTTTCATTTCCTACTTTCATCCATTTTATCCAAATTCATGCAAATGTAACATTTCAGCTGTGATCCAAGGTTCTGAGTAACTTTTTTTTGAAAAACCTAAATTTCTTTGGTACTTTCTCTCATCACCTCCTTCAAAAGATTCCATTTTTCATTTGTTCCCTTTATTTCTTGAGCCTGGCTTTTTTTGATTTCCCTCTCTACTGGCTGCTGAAAAGGAAATTTCTTTTCTTCCAACTACAGCATATTCCACTTACTGTTTTGACTTTTATCAATACTTTCCTTTTTTTTGATAACTCTTAATTCAACTTTCGCCATGACTAAGTTATGATCTGAGTCAGAATCTTGACCAGAATAAGCTCTTGAGTTTTTAATGCTATTCCTGTATCTTGGTTTAACTAAAATATAATCTAATTGATACCCTCTTGAATCCAATGTCAGCGGGATATAGAGCACTTGGTTTAGATGTGCATAAATAATTTAAGTTAAGCCACATCGGCCTCGGTTAGCACTTTGTAGGTAACCACCTTGGAAGACTTGAGTGTTGACTGCTTTGAAGGAAAAATCTCAAGATGATGGAAGGTTATTCTTAAATCCACGCTAGCTGCAATTGATGCGCCAGCTGCAATTGATGTGCCATCAAATGGCAACGATTACTATTAACCATGGTGAAGGAGGAAATGGGCATTAAACAAGCATCAGTGCTTTCGGACCCAGTGTTCCATTATGTTATGTCTCCTGGCTTTCTCCCTTTATATTTTCTTCGTGCCATACCATGCATTTGTTATCACTAAATTCATTCTCTTACAGAATTCAACCAGTTCTCGACCACTCTCATTTCTCACTCCAACACCAAACCTACCAACTTCCACTGCATCTTTCCCTCCTCCTGCCACTGCATTCCAGTTTCCCATAATTACTACTTTATCCGTGGTCTTCTCTTTAACATAACATTACAGTCAGGAAGCAATTATATACTTGTTTAAGAACAAGAAGTTTTTTAATAGCTTTTCAATATGCTCATACATTATCTCAATATCTTCATCCTTTGAGTCGGATGTCTATATACTTGCACTACCACCAAATCTACTGGTTCAGCCTTCACTCTCACCAGCATTAACCTTTCATTATAAATTACCACCTTTAGAACCTTGTCTTGTAACATCATATCAGCATTTCAACGCCTCAACTCTTCTCTGGCTTCCGAGTTCCTCATGTCTGCATATGATGAGATCTTTAAATCATGTAACATAAATAATCTCAGTCTGCCTCAGGTTCCTTTTCCTTCCATTCTACCTTCTACGACCTCCTTTAATAAGCTATCTATGCTCTGAATGTGCTCCATCTGATCCTTCTTCCTATTTCTTATAGCATTAATCAACTGTCTATCTATACCAACGTTCTCCAGAACTTCATTAATAGCTTTTTGGGTCTGGCTAATCGTTTCAATTCTTCTCCATAACCACATTTCCAATGTTTCTAGTCTTCTGGCACTTTCCTTCCTTAATGTCTATGTTTCATATCAACTTCATAAAACTTTCATAAAACTTTGCCATGAGCCAAACCAAAGTTTTCACTATCTATATCTCAGTGGTTTTCTTTGTACTCTAATTCTCTTTTAGTGCATTGCCTACTGCCAAGTCCATGGCATACAACGCCAATCATCTTTGTCTTACAGTTTCCTCTTCATGTCCACATATGAGTGGATCTTAAAATCAACTATAACATTCCTTTTGATATACCATTACTCTTGGGGACACTGTTTATGACGAGGTGGGCCCCCTATGCCTTCCTCAGCTTCGACTAACCTTTACTGGGCAGGGGCATCATTCCCTGAGAAAACTATCCTGTTTACCATAACTGTCCTGTACTCTAAATGTTAAGTTAAATAAATCTTGCGTTATTAAAGCTTCCTGAAACAGCCAAGGGTCATTTTACAGTTTATAGCAGTGATGTTAACAAGATCTTTTAAATGGACTCCAGACTAAAACTTTGTCCATCATGTCTCAAGAGGAAATGCAGGAGTTGGATCAAGTCTCGGTCGAGACCAAGGCCTGAAATTATATTTTTCAACTAAAACAAATGTTTATACAAGTACTTCTAGCCGAATAGAACAATAAATGGAAATATTAAAATAATGAAATATTAAACATTGCAATTTTTCTTCAATTGAGGCAATTAATAAAAATTTAATTTAATGAAGCATTATAAATCTAGACCATACATGAAATTTCAATATAGATTAGGGGTACACCTTTTACAATGGTGTTTATTTAGAAAAATCAAAAAATATATATTTCTTCATTCATTGGAGGATGCCACCATGCAATGATAAACTTTATTGCTTAGCGGAAGGCAACTGCAATATAATATGTCCTATAAATGTAATATGTCCTAAAAATATAATATATATCCCCTCTAGATATTCTATCTAGATATGTCTTAAATGTAAATTAAGATATATGTTTATCATCATTTGGTAAGTAATTGAAAGATAAATTTTGAATATAAGAAATTAAAACACCATTCTATTAATAAAAGAAGAAATACATAAAACATATATGTGAATATACTGAAAATTGCCAGCCGTCAATATAAGCACACACCCCTCCCCCACTCTCCCCCACTAGGCTTTGTTTATTATGTGAACAGAATTACCACTACATATTACAAAAGGTCTATACACATAATTCTTGACGCTGGTACCGGTCTCGCAAGTTTCCGAAAACGATATCAACTATTAATATTGATATTGGATTTGAAATTTTGTATCACTGCCAGCCTTAGTAATTACATAAATATTGCTATAAGTAGTTTATGTCACTTAAAATCGAGTACCTTTGTAACTTTAACAAGAATAGAGAAGTAATCATGCATGGCAATTTAAACACTTTCAAAATTGCAAACTTAAATCATAGGTTGGCAATTTCAACAATTCCTGATCGTAAAAATTAAGAAATACTATAAAAAGTTATCACTCTCTTTAGTGTTTTGTTAAGAGACAGATTCAAGGTATGTGCATAGATGCTGTCTTTAGGTTTCACAAAGAGCACTCCGTCGACTAACAAGTAATTCCTTCACAAAAGGCTATGCCTTGTCTACAACTTAATGTAAAGTTTGGTAATAATAAGGCTTCTGAAGTGGTATCGGGTTGCCTTCCTTAATTCTTACTGAGTCGCCACTTGAAGTCTCTTGTCGCCACAAAATGTTAAATAAAAGTAATTCACTTGAATACAAACCCGACTGACAGAGCGGAGGATTGGTCCAGCCAGGGCTACACAACCTATCCGTGCATCGCCCGTCCTCAGACCTGCATATATCTGCACCATTCAGACACCTGCATACACCCTGACAGTCTGCACCAAATGTGCCTTTAGGACACGGAACTGCGTCAAAAGCAATAAAATTCATCATCATCATCATCAACTCGCTCTCTCTCACTAAGTGCACCGCCTACTGGCAGGTTCATGATGTATAACGCTTCCACTCTTCTCTGCCTTCCGCTTTCCTCTTCATATCCATATAACAGAGGGTCTTTAAATTATCGAAAATACCTAATCTTGGCCTACCTCTGCTCCTTTTTCCTTCCATTTTACTTTCTAAGACCTCTGTTAAAAGACTTTCCCTGCTAAAATGTGTCATATCCAACTCTTCTTCCTATTTCTTAATACATTTATCTACTGTCTATCTGTACCAACTCTCGCCAGAACTTCCTTTTTTGTAACCTTTTAGCTAACCCTCTCCAGTCTTCTCCAAATCCACATTTCTAATGCCTCTAGTTTCCTAATATCTTCCTTCCTTAAGGTCCATGTTTCACATCCATACAATAGCGTGGTCCAAACAAAAGTTTTCACTATCTTTATCTTTGTGTCTTCCTTTAGACCTTTTGATAAAAGTTCTTTCCTATTACCGAAGGCCACTTTTGCTTGTGCAATCCTACTGCATATTCAGTATCACATTCCCGTCATCAAATATTTGAAACTCCTTATCTGTTTCAATTTCATACCATTTATAGTGATATTAACTTCACCTTTATTATGGGATACTCTCATCACTTCGGTCTTTTTGATACTAATCTTCATGCCATATCTCAATGCCGTAGCATTCAGCCTATCCATTATCTTCAGCAGTTCAGTCTCACTGCCCACAACCATTCTTTGGTCATCTGCAAATCGATCATCTTGTAACAATTTTCCTCCTACTTTATTCCTCATACCATGTCTTCAATAGCTTCCTTCATCACAGCCTCAGCATAAATGTTGAACACCAGCGGCAAAATGCTACAACCTAGACTTACTCCACGTCCTATTTCACCTTCTTCTGAGTATTCTTGTTGGATTTTGAATACTGCTCTAGTGCTCCAGAATTCATGTACAAGTTTAAAATTAGTCTTCTATCTCTCCAGTTAATTCCTATTCTTTTCAAGATATTCATCATCATTACTCAATTAATCTTGTCCAAGGCCTTCTCAAAGTTCACAAAGCATACAAAAACGTCATTTCCATATCGTAAGCTTCTTTTGCAAAGAACCCACATTACCCTTATAGCTTCTCTTGTTCAGCATCCTTTCCAAAAACCAAATTGTGTCTTGCTCAGTATCATATCTGCTTTAGATTGAATACGATTATTTGTTATCTTTAATAAGATCTTCGATACATGAGGTATTAAACTGATTGTTCTGTAATCCAAACACTCCACAGCTTTTTTGAGAATTGGGATCATCACCTATTTGATAACATCGTCTGGCCAAATACCTGTATTGTACACTTCCATATATACCTCCATTAACTTATGGAGTATTTCTCCTTCCAACATTTTCAAGAATTCTGTTGGGATATCATCTATTCTGGCTGCTTTCCCCTTCTTCATGCTGTTAAGAACATTAGTTTAACTGTTTTTCTTGCAAAACATAAAGTGGGTAGAGATGGGGAATTGAAGACAGAGCTGGAAGAAGTAAAAGTAAGATGGAGAGAATATGTAGACGAATTGTATGATAAGGCTGGGAAACCAGTTCAAGAGGATTTTAAAATAGAAAAAATATAAAGTAAAAAACGATATAAGGGGCCCAGATATAGTGAAGGAGGAATTTTATTCTGCATCAGCATCATCCTCCCTTTAATCCTAGTTTAACTAAGGTTGGGATATGAATAGACCAAGAAATGGGAAAATTTTAAGAAGCAATATAATTGATTAACATGAATCTATAGATACAATTTATACTTTTAACAATTGCCTAAATGTTAAAAACCTTAAATGTAAAAACCTGATCACTTTGACACAGTTTCATCTTTAAGAAGGAATTATCACTTCTTTCCCATCATTATACAGTAAGTAAATGTGATACAGGAAGCTGTATGACAAAACATAGTGAAATCACTAAACCGATATAGAGAAAGACGGTGTTAGCTAAAGGAGGCTATTTAAATAGGTCCAAAAGAACTATCGTTTTCTTGAAGCAAGAACTTCTAAAAAACTTTGGTTCACAAGTGAACTATAAGAACTACATAGTTTTCTTGAAGCAAAAACTTCTAAAAAACCTTGGTTCACAAGTGAGATGCTAGACAAAATGGATGAAAGAAGGGACTAGAAAAGGATTGACAAGAGTCATGCTCGAAAGGAATTTAGAAAGTTAAACAACGAGCTTAGAAGAATTACAGACAAAGCAAAAGATGGAATAAGAAGTGTGAGGATTTAGCAGAATATGCTAGAACAGGGATGTGAGATCTATTATGGCAGGAAGTCAGGGTATTGACAAGAACCGATAAGAAAAAGAAAGGAGATGCAAAGAACATTAGTATAATGGGTAAAGATTTGGTAATTGAAAATGGAACCAGAAAGTGTAAATGAAAGATGGAGAGAATATGTAGAGGAATTGTATGATAAGGCTGGGAAGCCAGTTCAAGATGATTTTAATATCAAGGAAGAGATATAATAGAAAACGATAAAAGGAGCCTCAATTTAATGAAGGAGGAAGTTTATTCTGCAATTAACAGCAAGAAGAAGGGGAAAACAGCCGGAATAAGCAATCGCAGCAAAATTCTTGAAAATGTTGCAAGGAAGTAAGTATGATCACAATTGCACAAAAAGCCAATTCTGTGGAGTGTTTGGATTACAGAATAATCAGTTTAATACATCATGCATCGATGATCTTATTAAATATATTAAATAATCGCATTCAATCTAAAGCAGATATGATACTAAGCAAGGCACAATTTGGTTTTAGGAAAGGATGCGGCACAATAAAAGCAATAGGGGTAATGCGGGACGTTTGTGAAAGAAGCTAAGAATATGGAAATGACGTTAGTGTATGTTTTGTGAACTTTGACAAGGCCTTTGACAGGATTGATAGGATAATGATGTTGAATATCTTGAAAAGAATAGGAATTGATTGAAGAGATAGAATACTAATTTTAAACTTGTACATGAATCAAAGAGAAGAAATAAAAAACCAACAAGAATACTCCGAAGAAGGAGGAATAGGATGTGGATTAAGACAAGGCTGTAGCATTTCATCGCTAAAGTTTATATGCTGAGGCAATGATGGAGGAAGCCATGGAAGACATGGAAAAAGGAATAAAAGTAGTAGGTAAATTTTACAAGATGTAAGATTTAACATAACATAACATTACAGAGTCAGGAAGCAATTATATGCTTGTTTAAGACTCATCAGGCTCTTAACTAAAACCAATTAATATTAATCAAATCATACAGATTTCATGTCAACATGTCAAATTTATACATCATCTATGTATAACACTGAACATGCAATTAGCATCTAATGAAATATTTACCAGAATTTACCAGAACTGCTACCATCTTTCGTTATTCAATCATTAGTCAAAATTAGGTAGCAGGAACAAGGAAGAGAGCCAAGGGCTTATTTTAATCCCCAATCATACATGATTACAACATCCAGCTAATTTCTAAAACTTATTCACTGACACCGCATTCACAATCCCTTCACTCAGCGAGTTCCACCTATCAATCACCCTCTGAGAAAAAGGAAACTTTCCCAAGTCTGTCCTTACACTAGGCTTAAACAACTAATAGCTATGACCTCTTAAAGCATTATTGGAGAATTTGAAAGAATCTGTTACTCTTAATTCGGTAAGCCCATGCATTATTTTATAACCTCTATAAGATCACCTCTAATTCTCCTGGTTTCTATGGTTGTCAGTTGAACTGCCCTTAGCCTCTCCACATACCATGCTTTGAATCCCTTAATGGTTCTTAATGCTCTTCTTTGCACTGCTTCAATAAACTCAATATCCTTCCTGTAGTGTGGTCTCCACAATGAAATACAGTACTCCAGATGAGATCGAATCAAAGATTTGTACAATCTTAAAAACAATGCCTGTATCTCTACTTTTGAATCTTTTTATTTATTTTTTATTTTATTTTTTTTATTTTTTTCTTTTTTTTTCTTTTGTTCTCTTTATTAATCCTAAAGTCCTACTGGCTGCATTAACAGCCACAGTACATTGTTGCATTACTTTGAAGTCCTGGCTAAATATTACCCCTAACTCCTTCTCCTCACTCACTACATGCAGTACCTTATCATTTACAACATATTCTTTATTAGGGCTATTTTTACCAAAGTGAATTACCTTACACTTGTCCAAATTGAATGCTAAGCCCCATTTTTTGGACCACTTACTTAGCACGTGTAAGTCCCGAACCATACTGTCACTTTGTTCTTTCATACCAACTTTTCCAAATAGTTTAGTATCATCAGCAAACTTTAAGATCGTATTAAATATTCTTGTATCTTTATCATTTATGAAGATCAGAAAGAATAATGGCCCCAGCACTGAACCATGTGGCACCCCCAAAGTTACCTCCACCCAACCTGATTTAGCCTCACCCAGCGTAACCCTCTGCTTCCTCCCCCTTAACCAATCCATTTGTATAACTTCCCATCTATTCCGCAAGACTTAATCTTAAGTAGAAGTCTCTTGTGAGGGACAGTATCAAAAGCCTTTCTGAAATCCAAGTACACTGTGTCAACAGTCTCTCCCTCCTCTATCCACTGATTCAATTTCTCTAAAAAGCTAATTAAGTTAGTAAAGCATGATCTTTTATTCATGAATCCATGCTGAGATTTTCTTAAGATGTTGTGCTTCTCTAAATGATTTATTAGCTCATCCTTTATTATATTCTCAAGCACCTTGCATAAATGTGGAG
This sequence comes from Enchytraeus crypticus, assembly GCA_905160935.1. NCBI lineage: Eukaryota > Metazoa > Annelida > Clitellata > Enchytraeida > Enchytraeidae > Enchytraeus > Enchytraeus crypticus. The sequence continues at coordinate 88,222 of CAJHZI010000232.1, read as the reverse complement.
TAAGGCTCACAGGTCTATAGTTCCCTGGTTCAACCCTCTTTCCCCCCTAGTATACAGATATTACATTGGACATCTTCCATTGAGTTGGTTTGCATCCTGTGTTCAATGTGTTATTAAAAATTATAGAAACTGGCCTAGAAATATAATCTGCCATTTCAATTAGTAACCTCATGGGGAAAACATCAACCCCCGGGGCTTTCTCCGGTTTTTGAGCTCTTTAACTTGACTGCTAAAATTTCTGCATCAACTAAAATACTTTCCATCCCATGTCCCTCTTCCAATAAAAGTTCTATATGCGGCAACATTCCAATGTTGGATTCTTTTATAAACACTGAACCAAAATAGTTATATTGAGAATATTACACATTTCATTCTTGCTTGTTACAACTTTACCATCTGAATTGATTAGTGGGCCCAATACATCCCTGACTTTGGACTTGCTTCTAACATATGAGTAGAACGATTTTGCATCAATTTTAACATTTTTAGATAATTTCTCCTCAAAACTTTTCTTCGCTTCCTTATATGCTGTATTGCACTTATTCCTTGCAAACTTTTATTCTTGCCAACTCTCATGGTCCTTACGACATTTAAATTTCACTCACATGGCATACTTCTTTCTTTGCCATTTTCGAGCTTCTGCATTAAACCACTTAGATAGCATTCTGTTTTTGAACTTTGTATATATATAAATATGGAATTGTATGTATAAATATGGAATGAAGATTAACATCAAAATGATAGAAATTATGAGAGTATCCCAGAATAGGGGTGAAGTCAATATTATAATAAATGGCATGAAATTGAAACAGGTATGAGCTTCAAATATATAAGGCACACTATAACAGATGATGGGAAATGTAAGACAGAAATAGGCAGTAGGATTGCACAAGTGAAAGAGGGTTTTGGTAATAGGAAAGGACTGTTTAAAAAGTCTAAAGAAGATACTAAGATAAAGATAGTGAAAACTTGGTATGGACCATGCTAAATTACTATTTGGACCTTAAGGAAGCGACCTAATACAAAAAGCGACATAAACGATTACTAATAACCATGGAGAGGAAGGAAATGGGTCTTAAACAAACATCTGTGCTTCCTGACCCAGTGTGCCGATATGTTATGTTATGTTAATTCAAATATTGAATTAGGTCTAAAAAAGCGACCTAATTCAAACATGGGCCCCTAGTGGGGCTCATTTTTGAGGCTCATTTTCGAACTACAGTGGAACTGAGTTCCCTCTCGTATCCCCCCCCCCCCCAACCACTGTCCTTACAAACATTTACACATAGAAACTGACATAGAAACAATAAAAATATAGCTTACAATTTCTTATTGGTGGGCCTAAGGGGTGGACCCGGGCCCCCTTGATCCGCCACAGTTAAAAGGTATTCAGGTTTGGAGGGATTAACAGCTAGATGATTAGCACAAAACCAGAAGTAAACCTGGTCTAGAATGGATGAAAGATGAGTTAGTTTCTAATCGGAATAATGATTGGAAAAGGAAATATATCTAGTTGTGTGTCGTCTGCATAGAAGTGAAAATTTATGGAGGCAGCGTCAAGCAGATAGCTAAGTGGAGTGATTATGTATAAACAAAGAAGCAATGGACCTAATACAGAAGCTTGTGAAACATCGCTTAAGAGCGATAATTCAAACGAGATATCATGACCAATAACGACAGATTGAGTACAACATAAGGGATATGATGCGAGAAGAGAAAAAGCAGTCAGAAATGCCAAGCAGGATTTTAGACTGTTTATTAAAATCATACAATGTCGTGGTCTATTGTGTCAAAGGCAGCAGAGAGATCTATAGGAGAACAAGGCAGAAATCTGTTTATTACTCATAGCCTAGCTAAGATCGTTATGGATTATGGATACGAAGAAGAGCAGTTTCAGTAGATTGGAGTTTTCTATCAGCAGATTGATAACGAGAGAGATTGAGAAAAGAATCAAGATGCTTGCATAAATGAGTATAAATTACTTTTTCAAGTAGTTTAGAAATACATGGACATGAAGAGGAAAGCGAAAGACCAAGAAGAATGGAGGCGTTATATACCATGGACATGCCAGTAGCCAGTGCACTAAGAGAGAGAGAATAAATTTTATTAAAAAATATACATTGAATACCTGGAAATGAACTGCAGATAGATAGACCCACAATATAACACAATAGCTGCAGCATACAAGTCCACCTTGCTAATATTTTCATCTTCTCATAGACACTTTCAGCTCAAAATGAAACTGTAACAGACTCAATTTTCGATCCTCCTTTATCACATCTTATTTACACAACTGCAATCAAAATAAGCAATATATTTATGCATGGATAATTGTATATACTGTATAATTGATTAATTTTCACATACATATATTACCAGGCCGACTGTGCACCAAGTGATTCACAATCATAGTCCAAAAATCATGCCAAATCGAAGGGATATGGCGTAATAGTAGCAGTGTTAGCCTCAAGTGTAATTGGCCTGGCTTCAAGAACAGGTCGATCAATGCGCAACCAAATCCACATAAGCATATTAGGTTCAACGTACATAATTCAGGAAGTGTTCAGCCAAGATATTTCACTTCACAAACATGAAAATTCTTGGCAGAATAGAACTTACCAGTTGACCAAATTTCACAGCCAATTTAAAGATGCTCGATCATACTCATTTCAACAGCAACATGTAACACAGTCAAGTGATGTTTAAGCTGATGGTTGAACAAGTACGACATCACCACGAAGAAGACCTATGGCAATGGTCCGGCGAGAGAAGGCAACACTATAGTTAAAATATAAGTGCACCGTATATAATTGGGCATATTCAGTAGTTACTATGCAATGCATCTGTTATAATTGTTTGAAATGGCCTTTGAAAATTAATTTTTTCTATTAACTAAAAATTTGTACGTGTTTATGCAGTTTAATTAATAACCCGTTAAGCCTTTTTAATGAGTCAGTTTAAATATGAAACTTTATACACTCAGAAGATAGGAGTTATGAATAAAAATAAACTGTAGAATTGCACATGCAAAAGATGCCTTCAGTAACAGGAAAGAACTACTAAAACAAAGTTTGAAATAAGTCAGTGAAGATAAAGAGTGTAAAAGTTGTGGACCATGCTCATGTACAGTTGTGAAATATGGATGCAGATAGAGGAGGATATTTATAAACTTGAGGTGCTCGAAATTTAGCTGTGGAGAGGAATAAAGAAATCAAATGGACTGACAAAAATTATAATGGAAGAAGTGGTACACAGGGTTGGCACAAATAGACAATTGAAACATAAGTTAAGGAATAGAAAGAGAACTGGATCGGTCCCGTTATAGTAGGAGATGGTTTACTAAAAACGTAACTAATGGAAGAGAGGAAGGAAAGAGAGTGGGCAAGACTGAGACTTTTGATGGCCGATTTGATAACTTATTCATATGTTGATAACAGTGGCATGGCCAGGATTTATTCTTGGGGACTGAGGGTAGCATCTACTTAAATCTTGGGAGGGGTACTTTTGGGAGGCATACACTTTAAATCACTTGTGCATTTAGAATTTGGGCTTCATAAAATCAATCAATCAACCAATTAATCACTAAGGATTTAACATCGTGTTTCCTGCAAAAAGGCAATGTCATAGATGTCTCAAGCAGGGGCGGATCCAGGAAATTTTTAGGGGGGGGGCCGAAATTTTGTTTGAGTGTACACATTTTTGCCTTCTTCGGGATATGTGGCGGGGGGCTCAAAAATTGTCCGGCTCATAGAGTGAGTGTATCCCCATACCTTACCCCACCCCGCTCTGCCAATCATACTCGGTACTAAAATGAGAGTTAAACCTAATTAAAATGCCTAAAATCCTACATTTGCTTTGGAAAAGTAGGTTTATTTTTTCACCTCTGAAGAAACTCTGCGGATCTGCACAAATTGCAAGTGACATAATTTTGGCGGTAGGGGGGTGGGCTTAAGTCCCTCCCAGCTAAGGTGTTTGCACCACTGCTCCGAGACAGAGTTCCAATTTTTTACTTACACCCTTTCTTCCTCTGATACAGTAGATAAAGTGAAAATTGAGAGCTAGTGTAACTATCAACTACTTTTGGGCCCCCTTCCATTATACAGGGCACCTAGGATACCAAATATGGGCCCCTAATCCCATATTTGAAAAAATAGAGCTAGTGGAACTGAGTTCCCTCTCATACCACCCCCCACCCCCAACCACTGCCTTTACAAAACATATTGACACATAAGAAATTGCCAAAGAAACAATGAAAATATAGTTTAAAAATTTTATCGCCAGGCCCCCCCTGGATCCGCCACTGGTCTCACGAGAACTCTGCATCAACAGATGCCAAAAACACTAAAAGATAACGACTGAGTATGCAATGACCGAAGAAAAAGCGAGATATATATAGTGTAAGTACATAATCAGAGAAAAGAGGGTCAAATTATAGACCAACAGAGGAAAGAGATGAGATTTTAGCTTGCCAGGCTTGCTTACTAATACACTTGCACGATCATGAATCTTTCAACAGAGAATTTCATAATTTTTGAGTTGCAACATGAACAAACCTTGTCAAATTGCCAATGGCAGATCTAATATCCAGTAAGACAACAGAAAGGAGAACTTAACCAAAGGAATGAGAAGTACATAAAGGCTGACAGATTAATACGAGCATAGATAGATGAAAGTTTACCATGGTTAATATTGAAAGTTATGGAAATCTTGAATTATATACATTCAGAGATAGGGAGCCAACGCAATTTCCTAAAACGAGAAGAGCAGTGGGAGTAGAATTTTGTAGAATTAGATAAAACACAAACAAAAGCGTTAAGAAGACAAATTATAGTGATATTAGAGAGATCATTTAACAGGGAGTTACTATAATCTAGTTTAGAATTGATAGGCACATTAGTTAATACCCTAACAGAGTTGATATCAAGTGACCTAGGGATTTCAAGGTGTTGTCGGATATGAAAAAGAGAACAACAGATAGACATTAGATACAGCTTAAAGTTGAGGTTTGAATCGATAATTACTCTTTAGAAGGCTTCATGCTGATTCAGTAGGAGTTAAGGAAATATTTCAAATTTAATAGATGATCTAGTGATTTCATTTAATTGTTGTGAGGCCCGATAGAAGGCACTCAGTTTTTGAAGGATTGCCAAAAAGGCAGTGATGTTAGGCCTTGGCCTTGAGCCTGCCTTAAGGCCACTATGCCCCGGCCTTGGCGGTTCCAGCCTTGGCCTTGCAAGTTCTGGCCTAGGCCTTGCACACTGCCAAATTTGCATGGGCCCATTATGTAAATAAAAAGAAATAAATTTTTGTGGAACCTGCTACTTATTAGTCTTTTTAATTGGCAATGTAAACTCTTCTGCAGCAACTCATTTTAGCCATTGTTTTTATTTCAACGTATTCTTTGTGTGCCTGCCACATCTGCTCCTGTGGAGAGAATATTTTCACAAAAGCGGCCTCATAATGAGACCTCATCGCGCTCGAATGTGTCATTCAATGTTGGAAACCCTTATGTTTCTAAAGTGTAACATTGATTTGTAAGAAATTCATACTTAAGCACTTTAGTTCTTATCGGATCTGTTTCTCTATCTAATCTGATTTTAGTAATATAGGCCCCCATTAGCCTCTTCATTGATACTTCTGCTATGAAGTTAGAAAAAAGGAACGTTAAAATAGCGTCAATGTGGTGTATTCAATATGTTACTTTCAGCATTATATATCTCGTTTTAATCTCTAATTCTGCGCGTATGATTCAAAATATAACGAAAGTTGTGACTGCTTAAAATTCAAATTTCTAGTCCAATTGACGTTAAAGGCCTTGGCCTTGGTCATAGTCTTGGCCTTGGTCATTATGGTCCAGGCCTTGGCCTTGGTCATTATAGTCTTGGCCCTGGAGGTTCTGGCCTTGTTAACATCACTGCAAAAAGGCAATTGGTGCAAACCCAGGAGTGGACATAAGCAATGCTAGGCCGAAGCTTTGACAGAACATCAAGAGAATTGTTACTAGAATACATGATAAAGTCTGAATATCATCAGTATAATCATTATAGTTTGCACAGGAGAGGCAAAAATAGGTGTCTTAGGTTATTAAGAAAGCCCAAAAAGTAGGTTTTAGGATTTGTAAAAACCTTCAAATTCGACAAATTTTGAAAATTTGGCAAATTTAAATCTGACAAATCTGACACAATGTTAAACAAGCTGTTCGTGGACGGAACGAATTCCAACTACTACGCATGCGCGCAAGAATAGTAATAAGAATTTTTTATATGGTAAATTATGATTTTCTAGTACAATATGTTGACATCATGTATTCAACCGTGTCAAACGGAAGCCCCGACAGTTTAGGGGTATAGAGCGAGGCTTTAGATCATGGGGTTCGGGGTTCGGTTCTGGCTCTAGTCACTTTTTATTTTTTAAAGTATAAGTTCCTAAATTTTATTAGTTCCATAAGAATATGGATAGTTAGGGTTAGCGTGAAGGGTAGGAGTTAGGGTTAGAGATAGTTAAAAATTTTAACTCAAAATTTGAAACCTTGACCCAGTCACACCGGTTAAGGCTCATGCGCAATAGTTGGAATTTGGAAATGATTCCAGCATCGAACAATTCCTGCGTCTGACAATTTAACATTAATATTTGATAAATGCTACAAATTTATAGTTAAGCTATTTAGTTAAATAGTCAAGCCAATTGTGCAAAACATTACATTTCTGATTATGATTTCAAAGATTTCGAGCTTCGAAAGTACCGTAACTATGGAAAAACCTAAAAAACCTAAAACCCCAGTATTTTTTGAAAAAGTAGGATTTTCCTCTCAGAGTTTACATGAATTCTTGGGGTACATGTGCTGTCCCTGCTCTCCTTAGCTACACCACTGGTTAATATAACGATAACGCAGAGGATAGAAATATGTGGAGTTATATGCCGTGAACCGACGGTGAATCTGACAATAGGCAACACACTTAGAAATTGAACCCAGAGGACGTCAATGCACCTCAGAAATCTGTTAAATTCTGATTAAAGTTTATAAAATTTTTATAGGCCTAAAGATGTTATAAAATATTCATGCATTAAACTTCTACACTACTCAAATTTATACACTAATTAGTTATAGGCCTATCATTTACGTTTATTTCTTTTTTTTCTTTAGATCTTGTTACTTCCTTGTATCTCTTCAAGAACTGTAATCCTTTTTCTAATAAATTTATGTTTCTGACACTGTACAATATACATGTATATATTTAATTTTATACAATGTCTAATGGACTTAAATAAACGAGAAATAAACGAGTGATGATGATGACAATTCATGCATTATGATTATTCATTTATTTCTTAGTCTAATTTAGTCTTAGTCACTCTAATAAATATAGTCTACTGCCTTATACATTTCATCTAAATCCCTGACATCATCCTTGGATGAGGAAACGGACGTTAAACTTTTATTATGTTTTTGAATCCCACTAAGAAGGGGATTTTTTCATCTTGCCCTGACTCCGAAATGTCGTGCCACCAAATGTACCATGGAAACAAACTACATTGTATCGCTGCAAAGCTATTGACAAACGTTGCCACAGGAAAGATAGCAACAGCAGTAGTCCTCTTGACCATCACATCAATGAAGTCTGTGCCCGCAGAATTTATGGGTCCCAAGGTCTCAGAGGCTATGGGTGCAAATATGTATTTACAAGATAATTCTTTGTATTTTACGAGTTTCCAGCTAGCAGCTGCTTCGGCCGCTAAACTACCAGCACAGCTTGAAATGCAGATATTAGGCCTACCTGCTGCATGAGTGTCAGTGACAGTGACGTCCCATGTAAGACATTTGCCCTCCCCGACCAGGGAATTTGAGTTACTCCATCAAATTCGCTTCCCATCAATTCTGCGCAGGCCCAGAGGTTATTTGATATCAGGGATATTAGCTTTATTGAGAGCTCGCCAAATTATGTCATTGAGAAATTGATGACGTCCAACTCTACCAGCACTACGTCTTATTATTATATAATAATTATTATTATTAGTACAATTTTTAAAAATTTCTCTGGGCTGTATAGGGCCCTGGGCTAAAAAAATAAGATAAAAGAGACTTTGTTTAACTAAAAGTTTAAAAAATTAGGCTATTACAATAATTCCTCTACACTCTAGCAAGCCACATTAGCCAAAGTGCCACAGAAACAGACTGCATTGAATCGCTGGAGAGCATTAGACAGTCGTTGCCAAAGAAAAGCTTTTTCGTGTATTATTATAATTATTATAAATATTATTATAATTATTAATATATAATTACAATAATTATTATAATTATAATCATTATTATTATGTTATAATATTATATTATGATAATAATAATAATAATAATAATAATATTATTATTATTATTATTGTTATTATAATACGGCCTAACTTAAAAACCATTATATCCTAGGCCGGTTAATTTACAGCCCTGTTTGTTTATCTATATAGATAATATTTGGTTTACAGGCCTGATTATCGTCAGGTTTTCATATATAATCTATACTCTCACGATAAACTGCAACACTGATGGGCTGTTGCAGTCACGAATTCATGGATTCATTGCATTGAGAGAAAATGAGACTAGAATAATATTAACAAAAACACGTTGATACCTTGTTAAAGAACTGCAACTTAATAAAATTTACTTTACATTTCTTAATATTTATTTAGAGAGACAGAACAAAGCTACAATTATGACAAAAATTCTGTTAGAACATAACGTATTAATATATGTGACTTCATAAGTATGAAACTACAAAAACTTGTCACAAAAAATGCTACAATTAAATTACAAACATACACCCGAATTGTATATTTTCGCTCCTGGCGTCTGTCCAATCAAGAAGTCAAAAACTTAAACCAGGGTTGCCAGAGGTTCAAAACTATTTTAGGCCAAATTCATAACGACACTAGCCGTAATACAGCCCAATATCTTTTGCACAAATAGGGTTTTAAACATGCCTCTTTGGTGCTAATTTAGTACCTATAACTTGATATTAAATTGGAACCCGCTGGATCCGCCATTGTCCACTGATTAATGGTGAATGTTAAATTCCTCATCCTTAACAACGATTAGGAATTTAACATCTTTGGAATGTAAGTATAATTTTTTTAACGCTGTGGTTATGGTGTAACCCAAAATAAGATTTTGAAATAAAAAGATTAGTGGAGGAAGCATAATTGTTACTGTTAATTGTTAAATAGATTGTAAAAAAAATTACTTTAATATGAATTTTACTTTCTTTAACTATCCCTAACCGAAACCCCTGCCCTTTAGAATGTCATAATAGCATTAAATATTTGTAATAACATTTTTGGAATGCCATAATAACGTAGGGGTACCGTTATAAAGTTTTAAATGCCAGATCCTGAGTTGAATTGAACCCTCGTTGGTTCGAATCCCGGTCGCGCTGATCTGAGAGTTAAATCTCGGACATTCACTGTAGGCCTACTGGTTTACACGGAAAATGGACCAAATTGCCTAGCGGTTTAAACATTTGGTATTAAAAGTGATAGATAACAACGTAGTTGATCATTTCACTGTAATGCGTGTTTACTGCTTTTATTTTACCCTAACCCTAGTCATATTCCTAAGAAACTAGAAAAATTTAGTAAACTTTAACAAATAAACTGACTTGAACGAGAATCGCACCCCGAAACCCAATATCTCAAGCCTTATTTTTACACCATTCATCCACCGAGGCTTCCGTTTTAATCCAGTTGAATGGATGATCTCAACATATCCTACTAGATAATCGTAATCTTACTCCAAAATCTTTTTTGGTTGCATCCTAACCACTGCGTCTTTATAATTTGCTGCAGATTTCAACAACAACAAAATATACGATTGAGTACTGCTACTGTTGTCCATGACAACATCGAGCACTGTGGAACAAATTAAAACCCATGAGCAGAGTGAGTGTTAATAAACGGTCCGAGCCAAAATCCAGGTATACTCAGCCTAAGCTAGGAAAGGTATAAGCGGAATATTTAGGAGGTTTGCGTGTTAGTCTCAGTTCATGGTCATTAAATTAATTTCATAAATTGCCCTTGGATCCACCTCTGTGCTTAAACAATAACATCGTGTCATAGAATGTGAATATACATATCAGTGAAAAAAACGGTAAAGTGTTCACGGCATATCAAATCGAAAATCTAAAACTAAGTCTGTTTGATAATGATTTTCTCTGTTTCAAATATTAGAAAATAAGTTTCTTCTAGTGAAGCCTCTAGTCAATAATGGTCTCGAAGCCAGACGGATTGCGTATATCGGAGTCAATGAGTTATAAAAGCATGTACATTTAGATCAAAGGCTTTGATCAACCGCAGTGACGTCACGTCTACGCCTATATATAAGAAGTTTCAAAGAAGTTGTCATTATAGAAATGAACCAAATGAAGGGTCCTGACTTATAAGCCATTGATCTACACGCCGCATATCTTTACTGTCAGTGTTGTCATATGTTACCAAATTCTAAGCCCAATTCCAACGAAATATTAGAGAGAACTTCTTATATATCTATGCCAAATTCTATAAGACTGCAATAGTACGGTATTTTGAGGTTATTTCCACAGCAACCAATGGATGCCTTGAATATAGCATAAAAAACCGCATCCTTCAGCAAAAAGTAGCCAAAAACAGAACTCGCCCAAGCCTGCTTTTTCTCACACAAACATGACTAAACTAGCCCAATTGTGCGGGAAATCCGCTCAGCTGGCAACACTGACATAAACTAGGCTTGAACCTTGGGCCTTACAGTGGGAAAACACGATCAGTTTTGCCATCACACTCTCTGTTCAGATATCTGAACAGATAAATTTGATCGTGTGTGGGCTCATCAGTTTTGCAAATTGACGAGAAAACTGATTACCTAATTTCTCCACACACGGTCAATTTTAACTGTTCAAACTTATATGAACAGATATAAGTTTGACGATAAAACTGACCGTATGTGGGCAAAAACTGATGGGAAAACTGACGAGTGTCTGTTTTCAAAATTGATGGGAAAATTAGCCATCAAATTTATCTGAACAGGCATCTGTCTGTTCATATAAATTTGGTCGCGTGTGGGCTCGTCAGTTTTCAGATCTAAAGATTTGTCCCACCCCCGAAGACTTTTGGCGCACCTGTCGGCCTACACTTATTTAAATTTGAGTATTAACAAAGTAATTAATTTTAAATGAGTAATTATAATAGCTTTATTATCACAAAAATGCTTTTGACATACAGATATACATTGGCGTAACCACCAGGGGAACACGTCCTCAGAATTTCGAGTGGGAGGACACACATGCAAATGTATGCCCAGAATTTAGGTTCAAGCACATACATGTAGGCCTATCCTTGATTTGAAAAATATGGCGCGTTTTCAAGATCGCTCAGAAACTGTTTAATAAGTGTTAGGCCTACTCATAGAATAAAGAAAAATCGTAGAAGTGTCAAAGGCAATCTCAACCATTGTAAACACTGAGTTCAAGAAATGCAACGATGCCAACAACTAATTTGGCTAGGCGGAGGTAAACAATATCAGCTGATCGTTATTTAAAGGCATAGAATGATTAAGTTTTTGAAAATTTTTAAAGCTTTTGAACGATAATGAAACACTTTAGGAGCACTTTTATCGCAACATCTATCCAGTATATCGCCATGACAAAAAATTATTCGAAACGAATTCCTATTAATTGGATGTATATTTTTATAACACAAAATGCAAGCAAATTTCATTTCAAATCTCTTAAAGGATATTCCCCGTTTTTTAGTTTCCGAATTTCTGGAATTGCATACCCAAATGCGCAACAATACATTATCTTAAAACCGTTTAGAGGCCGAATATATCATGAAATAAATCTGAAATTACAGAAATTACTATTAAATGCACGTATGACAAAGGGGCTTGGTTTACCCTCACGATTAAATGGAGCATGCTGGAAATCAAGTCGCTCTTGTTACAAAACTGGTATCGCTGAAACAGTAGTCATGCCATATCTACCTATTTTAAAGATCTTTGGGCCTACTAGTTATAGAGCCGTGCCGTGCCGTATAGCACTAAACTGATATGCTTTACATTTATTAATGGAATCTGTAGTTGTACAGTATACGCTGAACTGAACGACCGATGTTATGTGAAGGTGACAAAACATTGAAGAGTGCCAGATAGCCGAGCTAAGCGGTTGGATAAAACGATATAGGTCTATCTGTAGAACTTTCATAAAACTTATTTACTTTTAAAAAATCGCATGGTATATTTTCTTATTCGTCGGAGGGCGCCACTGTGCACTCAACAGATGACTGTTTTATGGCAAGCATTTATAATGTAAGATATCTCGTAAATGTCAGGTATCTTCTCCATATAGTTTATCTAGACATATTAAGTGTAAATTACGACATTATTTTATAATCATTCGATAATTAATTGAAATATAATTTCCTTTAAAATGTATAATTAATGTCATTCTCTTAATAAATGAAGAAATACCTATGGGTATATGCATATTAAACATTGCCTGCCGTCACACACCCATCCCACGCCCCCACCACTGCCCACCTGGCTTTGTTTATAATCCGTGCACAGCTACCACTACATACTGTGGTAGGTCTATAGGCTGCTGCTGGTTTCCTAGCGAGGTCAATTTAACCATCCAGCAGAGGCACTGAAAAACAATGTGCATAGAAGTTTGGCCGAAACTATAATAGTTCAGAATATGCATGTAGGCCTATGTTTGGAACCATATAACTTAATACCGCTTTAATTATATTTTATTACAGCAATTGTCAGTCAGTGTTCAATAATAGACCTATATAATAATAATAATAATAATAATTATTATTATTAAATCTCCGGGCAACTCAGTTTTGTCATCATTTGTGCCAATGTGCCTATCCCATAGTTCTCTACTCGGCGCGCCACTCTCTGGAGAAGAAGCTACTACCACCGCTTTATCCAGTCGCCTTGAAGACCTCAAACGTACAGCATCACGCTTGAAGTCGCTAGCCGCTCATGATGCTTTAACAATCCTTCGCTTTTCTTTAAGTGCACCTAAACTTATGCACGTTCTGCGCTCTAGTCCGAGCTTCTCTAATCCGCGGCTTTTAGACTACGACGAGGCTCTTAGGCAATGCTTATGCGCCGTTATCAACGCAGATTTGTCTGTTTTGCAGTGGCAGCAAGCCAGTCTACCGGTGAGCCTGGGTGGTCTTGGAATTCGTCTTGTTTCCCATATCGCTCCTTCAGCCTTCTTGGCATCAGCGATGGGAACGAGGCAGTTGCAAGACGCCATCCTTCATAAGTGCTCCTTTCTGCCGATAGTTCCATTGACGTTGCGTTGTCAGTTTGGTCCAAAAGCCTCACCTCCAGTGCTCCACCTTCTACCTCAGTCAGTAGCCAGAAATCATGGGACCGTCCTATAGTGGATCGGATTTATAACAGTCTGTTAGAATCCCAGTCCAATGCAGTAGACAGAGCACGACTCCTAGCTGTATCAACGAAAAGAAGCAGCGACTGGCTTCACGCTCTCCCTGTTGCTTCTTGTGGGCTATTTTTAGACAATGAGGCGATTCGAGTAGCTGTTAGTTTCCGTTTAGGGGCGAAAACTTGCGAGCCTCACATGTGCCCCTGCGGTCCTGAAGTCGACGCTTTAGGTCTCCACGGCCTCTCCTGCAAACGAAGCTCAGGTAGAATGTCTCGCCATCATAATTTAAATGACATAATATGGCGAGCACTTTCGAGATCAGGCATCCCTTCCTCTAAGGAGCCAAGTGGGTTGTCCAGATCAGACGGCAAGCGTCCGGACGGCATGACTTTAGTGCCCTGGTGCAACGGTAAATGTGCCGTTTGGGACGTCACGGTCATTGACACTATGGCAAACTCCTACCTGAATACGACTTCAGTCACAGCCGGTGGTGCTGCTGTTCATGCCGCCTCTAGGAAGTTGGCTAAATACCGTGATCTGTCCTTAAGATATGAAGTTGTTCCGGTGGCTATTGAAACCATGGGCCCGATGAATCCCGAAGGAGTTGAAGGACTTTATTAATGGCATAGGCAGACTTATTGCAGAGCAAACCGGCGATAAGCGAGAGACATCTTTTCTTTGGCAAAGGCTTTCCATGACTTTGCAAAGATTTAATGCAGTCTGCTTCAACAATTCTTTTAAGCCGATTGTTGACCTCGAGTAGTCGGGCGGCGATTCAGCACGTATTGCTCGAATCGTTTTTATCAAACCCCAGGTTCTTTACACCGGGGTAAAAAAAAAATAATAATAATAATTATTATAATAATAATAATAATAATAATAATAATAATAAAGGTTTAAAGTCCGTTTCCTCATACAAGAGTGATGTCAGGGACGTCATAGGCTACTTCTACTTTTACTTTTTAGTTCAGACAAAAAGTAACTTTTACTTTTGGATCCCCAAAAGTAAATACTTTAACGTTTCATAAATTATAGTACTTTTCCAGAACTACCTAGTATTTCTTACCAAATAAACACTCAGAATAGACACTAAAATGGAAAACTGTAACACTTATTTAAAAGATGTAATGATATCGTCGATAGACATGATAGCAACATTAGACAATAAATCACAGCGTGTAAATGTTGCCATTAAAGGTACAAAAAGTACCAAATACTATAGTTTCGGATTTAACCAGAATGAGGCTCAATAACATCGGTGGCACAAACAGTCGCTTGTCTCGTCCATCACTAACCTATCACACACCCCCAGTCACTTTTATAAACTATCTTAGGTTTATCTCTTAGTTCCTGCTAAGAGATGGACGACTTATCAGACGATGCTGAAAGCGTTGACGTTGTTAAAGATGGAACACCTCGCAGGGTTGCTTGAGATTTCTCTGAAGCCTGAGTGTTGGACGAGACTCGACGAGACGAGGCTGCAGAGCGCTGTGCCTCACACATCGACTTTAACATCTTCTCGATCGCCATCGGTGTCACGTTCATGTGCAGCAGGTCAATCACTATCCTACAACAAATATTATCGTATAGTGAGAATCTTTCAACTCGAGAATCAATAATGTCCGAATCACTACAGAACAGACCAACCGCTTAATGCTTGTCGTCAGAATAATTTGTTGTTATAATTTTTTAATAATAAAGAATTAAAACTGGTATTTAAAGACCAATCAATAATTTTGTCCTAAGAGCCTATCAAGATTACCTCTTTCCCTTAGTGCACTGCCCACTGTCCATGGTATATAACGCCTCCACTCCTCTCCATCTTCCGCACTCCTCTTCATTTCCACATATGCGTGGGTCTCCAAGTCATCTAACATACCTAATCTCGACCTGTCCCTTCCTCTTTTCCCTTCCATTCTGCCTTCTATGACCTCTATTAATAGACCTTCCCCCCTTAGGGTGTGTCCTATCCAACACTTTTTCCTATATCTTAATACATTTATCAGCTGTCTATCTGTACCAACTCTCTCCAGAACTTCCTCATTGTAACCTTTTGAGTCCAGCTAATCCTCTCCATTCTTCTCCAAATCCACATCTCCAATGCCTCCAGCTTCCTAATATCTTCCTTCCTTAAGGTCCATGTTTCACATCCACACAAAAGCGTAGTCCAAACTAAGGTTTCACTAACTTTATCTTTGTGTTTTTCTCTAGACTTTTTGTTGAAAGTTCTTTCCTATTACCAAAGGCCGCTTTCGCTTGTGCATTTGTGCAATCCTACTGCATATTTCAGTCTTACATTTCCCGTCTTTGGTTATAGTATGACCCAAATATTTAAAACTCCTTACCTGTTCCAATTTCGTACCATTTATTGTGATATTAACTTCACCTTTGTTATTGGACAATTTCATAACCTTTGTCTTTTTTGTATTGATCCTTCATGCTATATCTCAATGCCGTATCATTCTGCCTATCCACTATATTTTGCAGTCCAGTCTCTCGCTGCCCGCTACCATTCCTTGGTCGTCTGCAAATCGTACATCTCGTAACAATTTTCCTTCTACTTTTATTTCTTCGTCCTTCGTCATTGAATTAGCGTAAATGTTAAACAGTTGCGGCGAAATGCTACAACCTTATCATACTCCACGTCCTATTTCGCCTTCTTCTAAGTATTCTTGTGTGATTTTGATTACAGCCCTTTGATTCATATACAAGTTTAAAATTAGTCTTCTATCTCTCCAGTAAATTCCTATTCTTTTCAAAATATTCATCTTCGTTATAAAAATCAATCCTTTCAAAACCCTTGTCAAAGTCCACAAAGCATACAAAAAAGTCATTTCCATATTCTAAGCTTCTTTTGCAAAGAACCCGCATTACCCCTATTGCTTCTCTTGTGCCGCATCCTTTCCAAAACCAAATAGTGTCTTGCTCATCTCTATCATCTCTGCTTTCGACTGAATGCGATTATTTATTATCTTTAATAAGATCTTCGATGCATGAGGTATAAAACTGATTGTTCTGTAATCCGATCGAAAATGAGAATGAATGAGAATGCTGTAGGGAAGTGCTAGGTTTAGTGAAGGGTGGCAGGAAAATGGTGAACAAGGAAGTTTGGTGGTGGAATGAGGAGGTACTATTGTACTATATTGTACTATAAGACGTATTGCCGGAGAAGAAAAAGGCATTTAAGGAGTGGAGGGACGGTAGGATGGAAGAATTAAGGGAGTATTATAAGGAGTGGAAGAAGAAGGCAAAGAGAGTGGTGGCAGTGGCAAGGGCGATAAAATATGATGACTTTTATCAGGGATTAGATAGCAAAGATGGCGAAAAGGAGATTTATCAAGTAGCTAGGCAAAGGGAGAAGCAAAGACGGGATGTGGGCAGTGTGAAATGTATAAAAGGAAATAATGGTATTAACAGAAGATGGACAGATTATTGAACGTTGGGAAGAGTATTTTTGCAATTTGTTAAATGAGAGAGTTTAAGAAGGCCTTGAAGATGATGTAGATAGCGAATGATTTGAGGATCTTGAAGTACAGAATGTTACCGTTGAAGAGGTTGTGAGGGCATTAAAGAAAATGCATAAGGGTAAAGCGGTGGGGTTGGATGGAATTCCGGTGGAAATATGGAAGATAGTAGGTTTGGGAGCGGTGGAGTGGTTGAGGTGCTTGTTTTACAAAATGTAATAAGGGGACAGGATGCCAGAAGAATGGACGTTGAGTTGCTTAGTGCCGGTATTTAAGGGAAAAGGGGACATCCAAGAATGTAAGAATTATAGAGGTATTAAGCTGTTGAGTCATACAATGATGGTATTGGAGAGAGTAGTGGAGAGTAGGTTGAGAGGTTCAACAAACATTAAGGGTAACCAGTTTGGGTTTATGCCTGCATGGTCGACAACAGAGCCGACCTTTATGTTGAGGCAATTGATGGAGATGAAAAGGAGAAAGATGAAGAAGATACAGATGGTATTTGTGGATCTAGAAAAGGCCTATGATAGGGTTCCGAGAGAACTGGTGTGGGAAGTTTTGAAATAGAGGGAAGTGAACAGGAGGTATGTTGAATTAATCAAACATACGTACAGCAGGGTGAAGACTAGTGTGAGAGTGAAGAGTGGACAATCTGATTGTTTTGATGTGAAGATCGGTGTACATCAAGCATCAGCCCTACGTCAAAATTTGTTTATATTGATTATGGATGAGTTGCTTAAGGGAGCTATTAAGGAGGCCACATGGTGCATGCTATTTGCAGATGATCTGGTGATAGTTGGAGACACTGTGAGGAAAGTAAGCGAGATGTTGGAAAACGAGAGAGAGGCACTGGAAAGTAAAGGACTGAGGGTGAGTAAGGAAAAAGCGGAGCAGTTAGAGAGTAGATAGAAGGGTAAGATGATATTAGTCAGGGTATGGAGCTAAAGAAGGTAACAGATTTTAAGTATTTGGGATCAGTAATAGAGGATAATGGGGAGTTGGAAAAGAAGGTTACTAGTAGGATTCAGGCTGGATGGGCAAAGTGGAGGGCAGCTAGTAGAGTGTTGTGTGATAGGAGAATCCCACTAACACTGAAGGGCAAATTTTTAAGTACCGTGGAAAGGCCAGTAATGATGTATGGTTCGGAATGTTGGGCACTAAAAAGGGAACATTTGCAGAGTTTGCATGTGGCAGAAATGAGAATGTTGCGTCTAATGTGTGGAAGAACTAGGAAGGACAGAATGGAAAATGAATGTGAGGATGAATTTGAATGTTGTGGGGATCGGGGATAGGTTGGCTCAGTCGAGATTGAGATGGTATGGGCATACTGTGAGAAAGGCAGATTAGGATGTAGTAAAGAGAGTTTGGAGGGAAGAATTGGATGTTAAGCTAGAGAGAGGTAGACCACAATTGACTTGGATGCGGTAATTAAGAAGGACATGAAAAATAGGGGATTGACTGATGATATGGTGTGGGACAGGGAGCACTGGAGAAATTCTATTCGTATCCCGACCCTGGTTAAACTGGGATTTAAGGGAAGAAGAAGATGATGATGATGTTCTGTAATCCCAACACTCCACATTATTGACTTTTTTGGGAATTGGGATCATCACTGACTTGGTAAAGTCGTCTGGCCAAATACCTGTATTGTACACTTTCATACTTACCTCCATTAACTTACTGGATGTTTCACTTTCCAATATTTCCAAGAATTCTGCTGGGATTTCATCTATTCCGGCTGCTTTCCCTTTCTTCATGCTATTAAATGCAGAATAAATTTCCTCCTTCATTAAATCGGGGCCCCTTTTATCGACTTCTACTATATTTTATTTTTCTATTTTAAATCCCTCTTGAACTGGCTTCCCAGCCTTATCATTCAATTCCTCTACATATTCTCTGCATCTTTCTTCTACTTCTTCCAGCTCTGTCTTCAATTCCCCATCTTTACCAAATATACTAATGTTCGTTGCATCTCCTTTCTTTTTCTTATCAGTTCTTGTCAATATCCTGACTTTCTGGTACAATAGATCTGACCTACCTCTTCTATCATATTCTGCTAAATCATCATACTTTTCACTCCACCAAAGATTTTTTGCTTTTTCTGTAATTCTTCTAAGCATTGTTTAAGCTTGTATATTTCCTTCGGCCATGACTGGTGTCAATACTTTTCCATTTCCTCCTTTCATCAATTTTGTGTAGCATCTCACTTGTATCCGAGGTGTTTTAGCGGTATTTGCCTTAAGAAAGCCATATATTTCTTTTTCACCTGTTTTAATAGCCTCCTTTAGCTGACACCATCCTTCATTTACCCCTGTTCTTTCGCAGTCCTTCATTTTCTTAACTTCTCTTTCCACTGCTTCCTGAAACTGACTTCTTTTCTCGTTCAATCCGTTTAAATTCCATCTCTTACAGCTTTTCTTCTTAAGTATTTTCTTCAGGTGAAGCCCTACTTTTGCCATTACTAGATTTGGTCTGAATTAGTATCGGCTCCTGGATATGCTCTAACAACAATACCTAACTAAAAATAGTCCATCGATTACATTTAGATTGAATATAAATATATTAATCTAAACTGATTTTTAAATCTAAAGCCAAAATAATAAAAATAATAATAATAATGATGCATTTTTGGCTTTTGCATAGGGACTGGCCTTTTGCAGGATTCAATCCTTTCCCGTTTCTTTCAATTTCTTGATTTGGAGATAGCCAGGATTCAGGGAATTTGGGCTGATCTGTCCCTATCCGAAGCTCCGCACTGTCATTTCTTTAATACTCAATCATAAGTATTGATTTGAGCAATTATATTAAAATAAACAGTTTTTAGTTGCTGTAATTGCTAAAATAAAAAATAAAAATTACTGTCAATAGAGACTGCGTAAAACGTCTATTTGAATCAATTCCGTTTTGAAAATGTGCTAGCCCTGAAATGGGCCGTTGGATGATGACGACTCTGATATTTGCTGCTATGTGTGTTCGAAATGAATATCCTTTAATTCTGTTGTGTTTCTTGGTTTGCGTTTGAAAGTACGATACTTTTCTAACATGGTTCCCCAGACATAAGAATCAAGTGGATTAAAATCTGGAGAATTAGGTGGCCACTCAAGGCATTTATGCAGCCTGGGCTATTGTACACAATTTGAGAATTTCGATTGTTGTTTGTATGAATCAATGATTGTACAATCTAGCTAAGAGCCTAAGAAGTCTAAAGTAGATTTCTTAATACTTATTAACTGATTTGAGCCAGGTCTCAGCCCAGCAGTTTGACGTCATTTGTCCATTAACATGACGTCACTTGCGTGTTTACTTTGTCGCGCGGAAGCCAATTTGGATGTGAAAATATCTAACTTCAATTATAGTATCTCGATCATTTGGAAAAATCAATTACTATGGTAAACTTGGATAACTTCGACCCTAATTAATATATTTCCATAAAATTTGGAGAGCGAATGGAAAAATTCCTCCTCTACAGGTGATTGAAATTTTAAGGCGATATATCTAAAATTGATTGCACTATCGCAAAATTTCTAGGGGGTTATTTTTTTAATGCGAAGCCTGTATATCAGATTATAAAATCATTGCAGCAAATGCATCGCCTGCCAATATCGTTGTCTCTGGCAATTGTAATTATTATAAATTACCAATTTTAAGAATTCTGAATTCTTCTGGAGGTGGTCCATCGGGCACTGGATTTTAGTCATTTTCAGTCAAAATCCGACACCCGCCTCTAATGCTTTTTATTGGGGTAGGGATTGAGTTCTTTCTAGAAAAGGTCAAATCCTCAACTGTTCCACCTTCCGTCAATTTGTACCATGATTAGTGATTGGATTGCTGATGTTTAAGGAAATTAATTGAGGACGTAAAATGTTAGCTTTTGTAAAATTGCATGTTCCATCATTGACATTCCATATGGGTGTGGTAACTAAAAACAATTTCAGCTAATGAAATATTGATAGTTTCTGTATGTTGTTTTTAGCTTGATTACTCTAACCGTTTTGTAGCTATGACATAGAGATGGGAATTATATGAATTTCCAGCGTTCGGTTCGTTGAAAATGAAAGTTCGGTTCGGGTTCGGTTAGCAGTTAACAATTTCAGAGTTCGGTTCGGTTTGTTGAAAATTTCGGTTCGGGTTCGGTTAGCAGTTGACAATTCTAGAATTCGGTTCGGCATCCTTCTAACAAGAGTTCGGGTTCGGTTCGGGTTCGGCTTGCTTTCTACCTCACAAGAGTTCGATTCAAGTTCGAAATGGTTTGGTTTGGATAATGTTGAAATTGTTTAATTAACATTACTTATAATAATCATGGTTATAATATACATGTTTAAAATGGTTTATGGTAAATATGCTCAAAAAATACATGAAGTCATAATTACTGCCACATTTTTCACCTGAGTAAAAATATGACAATGAAAAAAGGAGAGAAGTGGTAATTATTCATGTACATTTCTTAAAATATTGTATGTTGACCAACAAATGTTTATAAAATAGATATTTAGCTTTATTACTGTATCCGAAATATTCTCCTTGAACCAGCAAATAGAATGCTTCATCAATTTAAAAATAAATTTTGTCACTAGGCCAATATATTAGAAACGTTGATAATTATGAGGAGATGTCTTGGCTAAAATTTGATCCAATATTTGAGAGACGATTTGGTAAACACGTGTACTTCCACAGAAAAATGATCATAATATATAGCATTTGCTATCAACTGAACGAGTAATAAATTTCATAATTTAAATTAGGTTGCAAATTTGAAACCAGGAGATTATTTGCATCCAGCTAATCCTTTTCATTCTTCTCCATATCCATATTTCCAATGCCTTTAGTTTCCTGATATTTTCTTTCATTGATGTCCACATGTTTCACATCGTATATTTGTCCATGGTCCAGACCAAGGTTCTCGCTATCTTTATCTTAGTGTCAATCTTTAGGCTTTCTGTTAAACGTTCTTTCCTATTATGGAAGGCTTCTTCTGCTTGTGCAGTCCTACTACATATTTCAGTCTCACATTTCCCATCATCTGCTATAGTATGACCTAAATATTTGAAACTCCTTACCTGCTCCAATATCATAACATTTATTATAATATTGACTTCACCTCTACTCTGGGATACTCTCATCACTTTTGTCTCTTTGATGTTAATCTTCATTCCATATTTCAATGCCGTATCATTCAGACTATCCATTATCTTCTGTAGACCAGTCTTGCTTCCCGCTACCATTCCTTTGTAACGCTACCATTCCTTTGTATCGCTAAATGTTAATTTTAAAATTTGTGTCGGAACCAGTCTTACCTGAATATATGATGTTTGATACTCTAAGACATGCAAATACAATAACTAAATAAATTCGTATATTTGTATTGTTCTTATTATCTTTATATAATGTCAAACATTCTCCATATTATCTTAATGTAGACTTTGAAAAGTAGCTGAAAAGAAAATTGTTTTTTTCTCCTAAGGTTGGTGAAGGAGAAAGGAACTTCAAGAGATCGGTTTGGTTCGGACGAAGTCAGGGTTAGCGCTCGGTTAGGGTTCATCCAGAGTCTGGGTTCGACTTTGGTTCGGGTTCGACCAGAGTCTGAGTTCGGATTCGGTTCAGCTTCGGCCAGAGTCTGGGTTCGGTTTCAGTTCGGTCAAAATTCCAAATTTTAGGGTTCGGTTCAATCTATCAATAAGAATTTAACGTCCGGTTCCTCGCCATAGGGCAATGTCAGGGACGTCTCTTGCAGACACTACACAAACAGGCGCCAAAGCACCACACGTTGACGACTGAGTGCACAGAGACCACAAGAGAAAGCGAGATCAAAACAGTGGAAGTCCAAAATCCAAGGCAAGCGGGTCAAAATTTAGACCTATGGCGGAAAGAGATGGGTTTTTAGCTTGCCAAGGAAAGTACCAATACAATAACAAGTTCGAAGGTCTTGTGGCAGAGAGTTCCATAGTGTGGGAGCAGAAAACATGAAGGAGCGTCTGCCCATGGCAGATTTAATATTTGGTATGGTGAGAAGGTTTTTACTAGAGGAACGAAGACTACGAGAGGGTTGATAGGTGGATAAAAGATCAGATAGATAAGATAGTTTACCATAATTTAAACTTTTGAAGGTCAAGGAAACTATCTTGAATTTTATACGTTCGGATACTGGTAGCCAGTGCAGCTTCTTAAGAAGAGGAGAGGTGTGAGATTTGAGTATTTTTACATTACAGACGACTCGAGAAAGAGAATTTTGAACGTGTTGGAGACGAATTAGAGAGGTCTTTGGGAGATCATTCAGCAGGGAGTTACAGTAATCAAGTTTAGAATGGACAAGCGCATTAGCTAATACAGTGGCGGAATTAATATCAAGGGACTTACGAATTTGACGTAATTGACGGATATGGAAAAAAGAAGAACGACAGACTGCTGAAATATGAGTTTTAAAGTTTAGATTAGAATCAAAAATTACCTCAAAGTTACGTGCAGAATCTGTGGGTATTAAGGGGGTATCTTTAAATGTAATGGTTGAGAGCTAGTTATTTTATGAAGCTGCTGTGGGGTGCCGATGAGAAGGTATTCCGTTTTTGAAGGATTGACAACAAAACGATTGGCGCAAAACCAGGAGTGAACTAGATCAAGGGTAGAAATAAGCTTGGACAGAACATCAAAAGAATCAGGACTAGAGAACGAGACATAAATTTTCAGTTCGATTCCCATCTCTAACAAAAACCTTTCAATTCTTAACTGTCTATCGTCCACCTTCACTTTTTAAATCTCTCTTTTTGTCTGATTTTCTACAATACTTTGTGAAAGGTTCATTCGATATATTTTGCATATGATGTATGGTATTTGCATTTTAAGTAAAGTATTTAATAATACTGCAGTATATGTAAAGTAAAGATTTGAAAGTATTGTGTTTTATGGAAGCATAATCCTAGGCAGTAGCTAAGCAAAATATAATTATACAAAAAAAAGTGACCAATGAGGGCATGCCTAGACAGGAAGTAGGAAGGGTGATTCAAGATGGAAGAGTGGCAACAAGGATATAAAGCGTGCCACGTTGAAAAGAGATTTTAAGAATTTCAGTTTTAGCCGAATTCAAGAGTAATTTGAAGAGTTCGTTTAGTAGAACTGATTGTAGTCCATCGAACTGTCAATGTGAAGAGAGTGTTCTGTAGATGATCAAAAGGGGAAGAGTTCCACCAATATATTCTACCCTATAGGTTATAGTAGAAGGAATCCAAGTAGGCGAGTAGTAGAGAGGAAAGTAAATTAAAGAAAAGGAATTTGTCCTAGAGAGCATAGCAGTAATTTGTGTGTCGAAAGTAGTTGTATTTTATGTAAAGTACTTGCTTTGCGATATTTAAAGTGAACTCTAATTCGGTAGACAAGTATAATTTTAAGTTTACGAATTTCGCTTAAACGTGCTAATTGAAATCATTTTTATTTTCGCTCTACTGCATATTCGTGTATTATTTTATTTCTTTTAGTATTAAATTGATATTTAATTTAATACAGTCGTTGAATTTATCAATCGATTAGTAGGATATCTAGATTCAGTCAAAAATCAAGGACAGGTAAAGATTCCAAAATAATTATAAAAGGCATAATACTAGGAATTTAAGCCCTGGAACATTTAATCTCAAGATCTCATTTTACCTCAGATAAAATTGTAGAATCAGGTCCCTGACACATATGTTCTATTAATGCAGTTATTATCAAAGGATATGCTTAAATTATTAGTTCGAATAAGAGCTTCATCATCTTTAGTGGGGTTGAATAAAACATAAGAAGATTTAGATCAATTTACAGTTAGCTTGTTACTTATAAATCATTTACTTACTCATTGTTACTTAATCAATAGACTTACATTAAACAAATAAATTAGAATCATCAGCATACACTTTAATGAACCAAAATATACAGGCATTAGAAATGTCGTTCATATAGATGATAAAAAGTTAAGGAATGGAACCCAAAATGGAACCTTGAGGAACACTGATACTAAGAGGTAACACACTAGATTTGCTGTCACCAATTAAGGTGTATTTTTTCAATAGAGATAAAAGATAGGAGATGATGACGCATTTAAATTATCACAAAGAGCCTGCAACATTTAAATCTCACAATAAAGCAGATCTTGGAGGACGAGTTGCAGATCACACAATGAGGATGTCATATCCGATGCTGTATCAGAACAGAAGAAGAAAATGGGAGATATATGCAAATATATCTCGTGTAAAGCAGTTTACGGAAAGTGAGGTTTTACGCGTGGACCTGCCCTGTGCAGCATAATGAGAAGAGGATATGATTTTTAAGAGGAGACTTTTTATCAGTTCTATTGATATATTGTAGTGTTCTGCCTTTCGGATGAACACTCCTGTGGTCAGTGGGATAGCCGTGGGTGTAGTTAGTCGTCGATGCACGTGTGATCAACGAACCGTGGAGGTTATGATAGGCGGGGATATTGTGATTACCTGGAGTGACAGCCTGTTACGCTCGAGGAGCTGGGATTCACCCTTTAGGAGTCGTAGAGAACAGTCATATATTAGCAGTTGAGGGATTGACACGAGTCGTACATGTAACTCTTGTAAGTTAGAACTCGTCGGGTCAAGATCTTAACGCAGTCGTCGGTTTGGAAGTTTCTTAAGGTAACCTCCATTTGTATAGCGTTTGTAGACTTAGACTTTGTAGGGCTTAACTTTCATAGTCCTGCTTTAATTTATTATTATGGAGGTGTAGATTAGTAACGTTGTTTTGAGGCTTTCATCAGGACTGATAGCGGGTCACGCTGCCTATCAGTGAGCATTTACTTGGGGGGCGGGGGGGGTTCAAGGTAATTGATAATTTAGTTTGAGACTGATATATCGTTTACCTTTGGTATCGTAAGCTTGTAATCTTTGCATGCGAAGGTTGATATTAAACAGTCTACATGGAACATCTATGTGTGTCAACAATGTGTAATATACTTGCTATCTCGGTCTCTTCTTCTACCTATCTCACCTATTTCATTGGTACTCTCCTAGGGGTCTATATCTTTCTTGCCTGACTGGCATAGCTTACCATAATAATTCCCTCTCATTTCCTTCCCTTTCCAGCCGAGTTAGAGTTAAATATTACAATATTAGTGTCCAATGCTAAAGTAACCAATGTAAGTACTTGCTGAAAAATAATTAATACAAGAACAATTTATTAGCAAAACTGTATAATTATATTTTACCTCTATCATATACCGTACACCCTCTAAAGTCAGCATTTAACAATATCACAGTATTTTCGGCCGAGAGGAGCATAATGCGTCTCGTCTTGAAAGTAGTTTCAGATAAAGACTGTCACAAATTTAATCATAGAACTTTACAAAGAGATTTTTTTACATTCTTATATTCAAAAGAATTTCAATATAAATATATAGGCAAATCAACCCAGTTCATTCAAAACTTGTGCATTCAATCATAACTAATCATAAGTATTTCAAATATAAAAATTAAA
Organism: Enchytraeus crypticus; assembly: GCA_905160935.1. Classification (NCBI taxonomy): domain Eukaryota; kingdom Metazoa; phylum Annelida; class Clitellata; order Enchytraeida; family Enchytraeidae; genus Enchytraeus; species Enchytraeus crypticus. The sequence goes on along the minus strand of CAJHZI010000232.1, from coordinate 61,875 downwards.
AAATTTTGTACTTCAGGACAGCGAGACTTACAGCAACCACTGAACTAAAAATCTACAAAATTTATATAAAAATAAAAACGCAGAATGACAATAGAGATTGTTTGCGTATGGGCTAATTAAAGATAACTTAACAGGTCAACTAGCCCTTTTACAGTCATTAATATTGATTTAAATTAATGAAGCAAACTACATGTAGAGAAAAAGGAATTTCAATTTCAGTTAAAAATATTCTTTGATTGCCATTTGTAACTTCCCGGCAATAGATACTGCATATTAAGACAACATTGACTCTTTACAAATACACCTAGGGCTTTAAGTTAAGAGCAAAGAAAAGAGGATTTTGCTTATTGCTGACATGTTCTACAATACGCCAGTTTTTACTTTACATAAAGTCCACTGAAACTCATTGAAGCAATGCTCTCAATGACAACAGGGCAACACACGCCAGTGCTAGCAATTTTCAACCTATCTTTTAACAAATATTTCGGCAGCCCCTCTTACATAGACTGATGTGGTATTCAGTTCAGAGTTGAACGCTTTATCAGTAATTGATCACATCCTATATGGTGTTCACAGGCTCCCATGCACCAGAGTCATACTGTGAGAGAGCTTACTGTATGACCTGGGTAGACAAACAGATCTCCTCGTAAAATATGCTCCTCATAAATCGTTCAAGTTCTGAAAGCAACGCAGTTAAATCGATATATCACTTGCAGTGGAGCACTTGAGAAGAATGGAATTCTGTGCCATCTTATCTATATTAGCCGACACTTAATTCATATAATTTACTTACTTGAACACAGTAGGATCCCAGACAATCCCAGCCAATTTACAGAATTCAAAGAGTTCAGCTTCATCGTCTGTCAATGGAGCTCGCAATACAGACTGAGCGGCTAGGGCTAATTTAATGGTCTGACTGCTTGATGCCATCAAAAAGCCTTGCATGAATGTAATCAAAGCAGCAGGATATAATTTCTGCAATTGCATAACCAAATAACAGTCATTAAATCCATGCACATTTTTTCTTAATTTTACATAAAAAATCCTCTTAATATACAGTATACACTATAAATACAATAAAGCGATAGTTTGAAGAACAACTATATTAATATTAATGTCACTGTATTACTACCCCATGGTCATGAGTCTTAAATTTGTATCATGTCTTTAGCTATACATGTATGCGTACAATATAGCTTAAGCAGGTTTACACCGAACTCGCTTTCCGAAGGTACCATCAGTGACGGTCCTAACTTTCTGTCTAAAGTCGAACTCTCCCCATCTTAAACAGCTTTTTAAACTACCGTCTCTACATTTATTTACTATTACACAGTGACGTAGTGGGGCGGAAATGCGTGGGACACCGTTCCCTACTTTTTACGAGAGAGAGAACTCGCCCCCCATTATTTTGCTTAAATCCATTTATAAATGGGTAATCTGCAATTTCTCTGACTGTAGTCACTGACTCACTGTACTGCAGCGTTAGGGTTGTACTTGTAGGTAAACATTTCAAAGTTACATTTAGTACTCTGAATCACTGAGAATGTTTCTGACGTTAATGTTTGTAGTAATTTCACAGTAGTCTCTGCATCCGGCTAAAGTACAATAATTTTCAATTCAATGTAAAATTTTTATTGCGATAATAAATAATTTAGTGCAACCAATTTGAAAAAGTTTCATTAAAAAAGCTCGACAACATGCAAAAGGTTTAGCAATATTGTGCTTTACGCCACTCTCCCCACTTATTAATTTAGAATTACACACCTGCTAGTGCATGTAGTTTATACGTGTTCGAGGCGGCTACATACATGTAAAGCCAGCCTTACGAAGCACGGCCCGTGAGGCTTACAGTGAAAACCCGCCGGCCTATATCGTTTGAAATGCGAATAGGCCTGTATAAACCTGCTACGTGACCTGAATACCCCTGTCTGGATCTTCTCACTGAGAGCAGCTCTTAGAGAACACTGAGCTGTGAGCGAGAGTAGCTCACTTCAAAGAGCAGCACTTCAAGAGTCAAAAGAGCAGTGAGCGGCCAACTCTATGACTGATATGATGGTATGTTATTGAAAATTTTTGCGAAAAAAATACAAAAAAGAAAAATAATCAACTACATTCATTCCAAGATGCTCTGAAAATCCACCATTTTTCTCACAAATTAAAAAGAAATTTACTTTGGGGAGGGGTGTATTAGCCCTTTCCAGTGCCCCCTTTCACTCCCTACTTTATGCCCATCTTGTAAAAATGACCCTCCCCACACACAAATTTCTTTTCTATCTATTCCCCTGACTGTAGTATGGGTATTGGTGGAGATAAGCTAGTGGGATACTGGATTTAATATATGTCAGTAGGTTCAGTGTGGCCCCAGTTCTGGAGCCGAGGGCAGTAGTTAAAAACTTGAACCCCCCATGTAGAAGAATGGAGTATAAGCAAGTCTCATCAGATAAATTAAAGTCTACAGTGATAAAATCGTTTTGATAGAGTGATTGTTATATTTACGTAGCCAGTTCATATTCCAAACCAAACCCAAATTCACAATTGATGGCAATGTGCTTGGAATAAGTAGCTCGCACAGTGGCTTAAGAGTCATGATGGTCAAACCATACTTCAGTGCGTGGAAGATTGTAATAATTGGTATGGCTTTATTTCTAATAAATTTATGGTCCTTAAGGTGTCTCAAATTATCTACCAGTGGCATGAAATTATCTTGCTAAGTATTAGTGACTAGCACATTGAAAGTGGCAATAATACCCATACCATGAAAAGTACAAGTGCCATCAAAATGTAGCAACATTATGGTCTGCATTGTCTGCTAATCATTGTGTAAATACCTCAGAATATGGGCGAATATTCATATCAGAAGGATTAAAAGTTACAGCACTTGGACTGTTTAAATCGTTTAATTTCATCGTATGACACAGAGAAACCTAAACGTGCCAGCTGCTCCAATAATGTTTTGGATCCTATCGCTTGATAAACTGACACACCCAAACCGAGAAGCAATGGCATAATAATTGAGTGTGATCAAACACCTTGAATGATACTCTGCCCAATGCTATTTTGCTTAATGGGTGATGGTACTAATGATCTGAGAAGCTGATGCGGAAGAGGAGGAACGTAATTCCTGAGCTCAATAGGTAATGGTGGATAAGTATTCATATCATATTCTAATTCTCGGTCTCCTTTGCAATCAATTTAGCTGCCGCTGTTATGATTCTGTTACTCTCATCTGTCATGTCTTTCCTCTCCAAGTAACACTTCTCAATAATTAAGTATGAGCAACAATTGCGGAAACAAATCGTATTTCTTCATCCAGATATTTCAGCAAAATTTATGTGATCATCATAGCACTCAATAAGCTTTTGCTTCAGATGTTTTCAGAATAGGTATTGCCATCTGTAGTTAGGCCTTGCATTCTCTCAACTACATCTTGTATTGTATATGGCTCTCATTCACAGTTCTCTTCCAACCACTCGCAAGTCTTTGCAAATGCTGATGGAAAATCTTCATTTAATCTAGGTCTGTGTAATAGTTGACCGCTCACTGTTCTTTCGACTCGCTAAGTTCTGTTCTTTGAAGTGTGCTGCTCTCGCTCACAGCTCATTGCTCTCTAAGAGCTGCTCTCAGTGTACAAAACTGCACTCAGTATACTTAACTGCTCCCAGTGATCAGCTGCAGACAGTGTCATAATATTGATTCACTAGTGCTACGGCGGCAAGGCCATGTAGCAGGCCTATACAGGACTGCATTTCAAACGATCTAGGACGGCGGGTTCTCTCAGCCTCTCAGGCTGTGAGAGCTGCAAGTGAGCTGCTTAGAGCTGACTGCTGTTGCCTCCCTAGGTAGTTAACAGCTGTCGCTTCGAAAGCATATAAACTGCATGTATTAGCAGGGGTGTATTCTTAAATTAATAAGTGGGGAGATTGGCGTTAAGCACAAACTTGCTAAAATTTATGCGTATGTTTGCTCTTATTTATAAAAAGTTTGCATATTGCAAGTAAAAAATATACAAAGATGCAATGAAATTATTTTCAATTGAAAATTACCGTAGCTTAACCAGATAAAGAAATTATTTTATTAGCTATAGATGACTGCTGCCTCCTCGAATAATTATTAACTGCATGTACATGTATTAATAGTTGATGCATGTAGACTGTAGTTTATAAAGCCGCTTCATATAAAGCCGTTTCTGATGGGGAGAGTTCAACTATGAACAGTGGCAGATCCAGGGGGCCCGGCCCCCCCCAATAGGCCCATCGTTAAAAAATTGTAAACTAGATTTTCATTGTTTCCATGGCAATTTCTATGTGCAAATATATTTGTAAAGGCAGTGGTTATGAGGGGTGGGGGCAGGGTACGAGGGGGAACTCAGTTCCACTAGCTCGATTTTTTAAAAATATGGGCCCCACTAGGGGTCCATATTTGGTATACTAGGAGCCCTGTATAATGGATGGGGGCCCGAAAAACCGTTTCACTAGCTCTTAATTTAACATTAACCACAGTATAAGAGGAAAAAAGGGTGTGAGTAAAAATTTGAACTCTGTCCCAAAGCAGTGGTGCAAACAGTTTGAACTGGGAGGGACTTAAGCCCCCCCTCTCCCAATGCCAAAATTAGGTCACTTTTGCAAATCGTCCAGATCCGCTGAGTTTCTCCAAAGGTGAAAAGATTCACCTGCCTCTTCCAAAGCAAATGTAGGATTTTAGGTTTTCCCCTAACTTTAGTACGGGTATGAGGGGGGAGGGGTAAAATACGGGGATGGACTTACTCTATAAGCCGAGGAGCGCCGTAGTGAAAAAGTTTTAAGGGTCCCCTCACAGCATTTTTTCTGGAAGCAAAGAATGTGTATACTCTAACAAAAAAAATTTTGCCCCCCCTTAAAAAATTCCTGGATCCGCCCTGACTGTGAACTAGGACCGTCGATGGCGGTACATTTGGAACACGATGTCGATATAAACTTGCATATGCAATTTGTTGTACACATTTAATTAATGGAGTTTTACAAATTAAAAGTTATTAACTTTGTCTAAGGGTACATTCATTCTACAGTTAGTTTACAACTGTCGTATCATGCAGGGTTCCCATATGTGTTAAATGTTTTAGCCCAACGACTTAACGAAACAACTCATTATTTATGAGTTGTTTCGTTAAGTCGTTGGGCTAAAACAATTGTGCGTGAAATTCTCCCAATTGGCAACACTGACTGACAATGAGGATCTAAACTACTGGAAGTCACGTAGGCCACACAGACACAGTGCAGTCACAGTAGTAAGTGCCTGAACCAGTTGAGAGCAGTGAACATTAGACACTACTCAGTGCAGTTACTGTAGCAAGTGCCTGGACCATTTGAGAGCAGTGAGAGCAATGAGCAGCTCAAAAGAGTCTGCTCTTTGAGCTGTGCGTGTCGTTTATATGCTGCTCTCACAGATGAGTCGTAAAGCACATCACTACTGTGTATTGTCCCTGCAACAGTTCCTTCTTTAGCCCTGTAGCTGACAAAATTAAAATAACAGAGATTGTTACTTATAGCTCCTTCTGCCAGTAAATCACAACACATATCCATTCATCCCATGACTTCAAATCCCTAGTTATAATTCCTTCTTTGGCAATGCTCCTGAACAGTGCTTTGCAGTTCTACTGACATTGCTGTAACAAATCCTTCTGATCTTCGATCTGATAACTCAGAGTAAAAAACATTGTGCTTTCCAATTAAAAATTTCCATAAATGAACAAACGTTTTTCCTTTAGAATCACTTATTGTATCTTGTTCCAGTTGCTGAAGTTTTTTTATATTACAATATGGCTTTCTACAACTATTGTGCACTACAACTTTCCAACTAATTTTAAATTAGCCAAGGTTATCCCAATACATAAAAAGGAAAATCAGATAATATTGAAAATTATCGACCTATCTCTTTAATAAATAACCTAAGTAAGGCTTTTGAGACACTCGTGCATAAACGTGTTACTATGTCTTTAGATCAATTTGATATTTTGCATGAAAATCAGTTTGGTTTTAGAACGGGCCACTCAACTACTGATACTTTATTTAGTAGTGTTAATCTTTTAAATATTCAATCGATCAATCAATAAATCAATCAATAAGAATTTAAAGTCCAGTTCCTCGCCATAAGGCAATGTGAGGGACGTCTCTTGCAGACTCTACACAAACAGGCGCCAAAACACCACACGATGACGACTGAGTACACAGAGATCACAAGAGAAAGCGAGATCAAAACAGTGCAAGTCCAAGATCCAAGTCAAGCAGGTCAAAATTTAGACCTATGGCAGAAAGAGATGGGTTTTAAGCTTGCCAAGGAAAGTACCAATACAATTACAAGATCAAAGATCTTGTGGCCCAGAGTTCCAAATTGTCGGAGCAGAAAACTTAAAGGAGCGTCTGCCCATGGCAGATTTAATATTTGGTATGGTGAGAAAGTTTTTATTAGAAGAACAAAGACTACGAGAGGGTTGATAGACTGATAAAAGATCAGATAGATAGGATAGTTTACCATAATTTAAACTTTTGAAGGTCAAGGAAGCAATCTTGAATTTTATACGTTATGAGACTGGTAGCCAGTGCAGTTTCTTAAGAAGAGAAGAGGTGTGGGATTTGAACATTTTTACATTACAGACGACTCGAGAAAGAGAATTTTGAACGTGTTGGAGACGAATTAGAGAGGTCTTTGGGAGATCATTCAGCAGAGAGTTACGGTAATCGAGTTTAGAATGGAAACTAAACAAGCGCATTAGCTAATACAGTGGCCGAATTAATATCAAGGGACTTACGAATTTGACGTAATTGACGGATATGGAGAAAAGAAGTACAACAGACTGCTGAAATATGGGTTTTAAAGTTCAGATTTGAATCAAAATTACACCAAGGTTACGTGCAGAATCTGTGGGTATTAAGGGACATCTTTAAATGTACTGGTTGAGCTAGTTATTTTATGACGCTGCTGTGGGGTGCCGATGAGAAAATATTCCGTTTTTGAAGGATTGACAACAAGACGATTAGCGCAAAACCAGGAGTGAACTAGATCAAGGGTAGATGTAAACTTGGACAGAGCATCAGAAGAATCGGGACTAGAGAACGAGAGGTAAATCTGCATAAAAGTGAAATTTCAGCATCGAATCGGATAGCAGGTGACTTAAGGGGTGGTATATAAGGTGACAAGGAGGGGACCAAGCACAGAACCCTGAGGGACTCCACAAGGTAGAGTGTATGATGGTGATAAAGTGTTTTCAATAATTACAGATTGGGTACGCTGTGAGAGGTATGAGGAGAGGAGGCCATGAGCCTTGTCAGAGATTCCGAAGCAAGAATTGAATCTAGAAAGGAGTATATTGAGGTTTATGGTGTCAAAATCAGTAGAGAGATCGAGAAGAACTAGGGCAGATACGTGTTGTGTGTCCATGGCTAGACAAAGATCATTATGAATCTTGGTTAGTGCAGTTTCAGTTGAGTAGAATTTACGATAGGCAGAATGAAAAGGTGAGAGTGATGAGAAAGAATCTAAATGAAGACAAAGAAGTGAGCATATAATCCTTTCGAAGACTTTGGAAATGAAGTTAAGATTAAAAATTGGCCAATAGTTGGTGAGCTCAATTTTAGGCTAGGAATCCTTCTTCAAAAGAGGTGTTACAATGGCTTTTATAAAATTGGATGGAAAAACACCTACAGTAAGACAGAGATTTATCAAATGAGGAATGGGAGGTACAAATGCATCGATGCAGGATTTGATAAGTTTAGTTGGAATGAGATCCAGAGGACAGGATGAATCAGACAAGTTAAGAATTACAGTACAAACTTCCAAATGAGTTACCAAGCGAAAACCTGACAATGTTGGTGGGGAAGGAGGGCATTTATCAGCAAATGAGAAACTTAAAGTATAAGAGGGTATGGAAGAGCAAATATTGGAAATTTTATCACTAAATAAATTCAGGAAGGATGAGGCGAGAATGGTAGATGCGATGACGGAAGGAAGGGATTTAGGTATATTTCTACTAAGCAGAGAATCCATTGCATTCCATAATTTCTTATGGTTATGTTTATTCACAGTAATGAGGTTTTTAAAATAGGAGCTTTTGGATTTTGCTATTAATTTATGAACAATAGCCTATTGACGTTTAAAGAGCAGTTTATTTTCTGGTATACTATTTCGCCTGAACTGTGCTTCAAGACTAGAGCGAAGTTTCTTTTGCTTAAGAATTTCAGGAGTGATAAAGGGCTTAGTTAGTCGTGAACGGCCGACGATTGTTTTGGGAGGAGCATGCTTGTTTAGAAGAGTTGTGACTATAGATTCAAATTGTGGACAGAAGCTAGCGACAGAGGATTCTGGATTACAAAAGAGAGAAGAAGTGAGAATATCGGAAGAATAATGATTGGAATGAAGAATGATCTAATGAGCACAAGAAAAGAAATAACATCCTGGGTATATTTCTTGACCTCTCAAAAGCTTTTGATACAGTGGATCATAGTATTTTGCTCTATAAATTGCAATATTATGGCATTCGTGGTATGCTTTTGATTGGTTTAACTCATATTTATCTTGAAGAAATCAACTTACACTGGTTGGCGGTAGTAAATCTAAAGTGTTACCACTTAACATTGGAGTCCCTCAAGGCCCAATTCTGGGCCATTGCTTTTTATAATTTATATGAATGACATTCATTATGCGTATAATGATGCTTCTCTGAAATTGAATGCTGATGACTCTAATTTATTTGTCAAACATAATTATTAATATTGTTGACTTGTTTACGTCTGCCAATCAAACATGTTCTCAAATTAGTAACTGGTTTAAAACCAATAGATTAACTGTAAACTGCTCTAAATCGTCCTATGTTTTGTTTTACCCTACAAAAGAGGATGATGACTTTATCCGTACTAACAACCTGCGTATAATACTAGACTTCTGTATTAATACAGCTTATGTTACTAAATTTTTAGGCTTAATTATGGATGAAAATTTAACTTTTGGTGATCACATTAGATCAGTAATATGTAAAATTAATAGTAATAATGGTATGTTATATAAATGTAGACAGTATACCAATTTAGACTGCTGAAGGCACTAGTTTAATCACTAGTTCAATCTAGGTTACAGTATGGCATTGAAGTTTATGCTAGTACAACTAAACAATTATTGCAGCGTTTTCATTTTGCTTGTAATGGGATCTTACGAACCTTGCAGAGTAAACACAAATTTTGTAATGTGAAGCAACTCTACCAAACTTTTAATATTTTACCTGTTCGCCAATTATATAAACTAGCTATTGGTAAATTAATCTATAAATGTCAGAATTTTATGAATTTATTTGTGTCAAGTGCCACTTGGTATATTTTCATCGATAACATGCATAATCACTCACATAGTTTATATCATACTAGACTTTCCACTACTAAGTATTTAAATGCAAGAACTACCAATGAATTTTTCAAATCTTATGCTTTCCACTGTGTCGCCAACTGGAACCTAATATCCCCTGACATTCGCAATGCAAAATCTACAACCGAGTTTTCTAAGCGGTATAAAGTGTACCTTTTTGATGAAGGGTTTTGCTAATTTGTATTATCGAAGTTACGTGAATTTGCTAATTTGTATGATCGAAGTTATGTAAGTTTCACGGTTTTTTTTATTTTTTTTATTTTTATTAGTCATTTAGCTCTGCTTTTACATGTAGATTATAAGTTCAACTTTGTATGTATTATGAACTATGAACTAATACTAGCTTTATTAAGAACTGTAAGTAACATAATTATCATGGTAGTCAGCAAGATAAGATACTCTTGACGACCAATTTTTCTCGCGATAGATGTAGGAATTGCTGTTGAGGCATCGTAAGTCACATATGCATTTTGTGTCTTTGCTAAAAAAATAAACATATTATCTATCTATTTATCTATCAACTGGCTGATCACAAGACTTTAGAGGATGTACAAGTCCAATATCTTGCATGAATGAGCACTTTCTAATAGTGTGTCAAACCCCTCAAATCGTATATCAGTTCATCAACATCAGTTGTACATAAAACACAAATAATGTATTGATTTTCCCGGAAATTGTTTCTCTCGCAAATCTCCATCTCTCAAGAGCTTTACTGAGCTGTTTTGTAATCCCTGGATAACTGTAACTAATTTTATTAATACTTAAATTATATAATAGTATAAGAATTTAATAAAAATTATTCATTAGCAATAATTAACGAAATACAGTTGCGAAAGTAATTAGAAGTCTAATTACTTATATCATAACATACATAACGGCACACTGGGTCAGGAAGCACAGATGCTTGTTTAAGACCCATTTCCTCCTTCCTCTCTATGGTTATTAGTAATCGTTGCCTTTTTATGGATATCCACAATTCTAATCCAGATCCATTCTATCCAGAAGTCTAATTACTTATATTGCACGATTCAAATAATATAATAATAACGTGGCACGAAATCAACATATTTATAACGTGTAGCAAGAAATCAATTACAATTGACGGCGGGATTTAGCGCACTTGGTTTCGTTGCGCGTCAATTATCGAACTGAAGCTATATCGACTTCGGTTAGTACTTTGTGGGTGACTACCTTGCAAGACCGAGTGTTGACAGCTTAGGAAAGAAAAAATCCCAGGGTGATGGAAGGTTATTCTTAAATCTGCGCCGGCTGCAATTGATGCGCCATCAAAAGGAACCGAACACTAATAAACATGGAGAGGAAGGAGGAAATGGGCCTTAAACAAGCATCTGTGCTTCTTGACCAAGTGTGCCGTTATGTTATGTTATTTGTCAACTTATAGGAAAATCTTACTATATCGCTCAAAAAAAAACAAATATCACATTGTTTTTGTTCTTCTTTATGGTGTCAATATGTCAAAGGCCGCAGAGAGATCAAGCATGCAGAGTCCAGTAACACGCTGAGTGCACATGGCGTTGCTGATGGTGTTGCAGATCGAGAGGGGAACAGTTTCAGAAGAGCGGTTTTGGTGTAGGACGATTGGTGTTCATTAAAGAGGTCATTGGATTTGAGATGAGAGGAGAGTCTACGAAAGACTATAGCTAGTCTCTCTGTGAGTTTCGATAGGTATGATAGATTGGATATTGGTCTGTAGTTGGAAAGTGACTCTTTATCCAGAGAGGGCTTTTTCAAGAGTGGAGTGACAATGGCATTTTTGAATGAATAAGGAAATGTGCCAATGGACAAGCAGAGGTTGACAATCTGGGAAATTGTGGGTGCGAGAACATGGATGCACTTCTTCAAGACTGAAGTAGGGATGATATCGAGATCACAATGCTTAGGGAGTGATTCTAAGACTTGTTGCTTAATCTCATCGATGGTGACAGGGGTAAAGCTGTACGTGGAGCTGTTCATGTACTGATTTGGTTAACATACGCTGCCGGGTTTTGGCGAGCAACGGAGGCCGCCGCTGATCTGGGGGAGGGCGGTGCTTCTCTCAGGTAACAGTCGAGTAGCGCCGACATCTCGAGGTGACGACTGGCAGTACTCGCCGTAATAGCCGAGCGCCTATTGTCAGTAGCCTGGCGGCTGTCGGTAGTCGTCAGGAGGTTGGCGGTTGGCGGTTGTCGCCGCGATTTCAGTGAGCCTGTCATCAACAGCCCGGTGGTAGTCGGCTGTCGCTAGGCGGTTGGCGGTTGGCAGTAGTCCGTCGAGAGTTTCTCCCAGGACGGACTCTGCGCGATCTAGCCTGCTCGACCCCGTCGATGTATTAGGCTCTTGCCTACCGTTGCATACTACTACGTTACGTGAAAGTAACGCTTGTGTAAACGGGACTGCTAATTCACCTTGGCTAAAGTCGCCAGCACCACCTGGTGATTCTCTGGCGGAGAGGTTAGCCTCCAATAAGGGAAGTTCAGACTCTCTTATTCCTGTGTGCCCTTGTTTGCCTAAGTAAGTACCGTTGTTATCTTTGGGCTGTTCGTTGACTGAGGGGTGAACCTCATATGCCTCGACGTCAAGTGTACCGTCTATTAATGGCAGGTCCATAGCTTTTATTGATTAGATTTGGTGTATAAAATAAGTAAATTGTGTTAATTTAGTAGCGATCATGAGACAATAATTAAGTACTTACACGTAGTAGGTTTCTGAGACGACACTGACCAGAGATTATGTCAGCCTATGTATCGTTCTTTATCAGTATTTATAAACACTAACACGCGTTGTAATTATTATCTCACTTTAATAACTTGCTAAAGATATCTAACAACTGGCAAACGATATTACCCTCACAACAATAGTCTTTAACGTAACAGTTTCTACACAATTACCATCATCCGCCTAACCTAAACGCTCGCATACGTCTCGACTAGACAAAGACCAGGGAGAGCAGAGCTATCTTGACTTGGCAACGATAGTGAGAGAAGACCTATCTTGACTAGACAACGACCAGTGAGGAAGATCTACCTTACTTGGCAACGACTAGTGAGAGAAGACCTACTTGACTTGGCAACGACTAGTGAGAGAAGACCTACTTGACTTGGCAACGACTAGTGAGAGAAGAGCTATCTTGACTAGACAACGACCAGTGAGTGAAGACCTACTTGACTTGGCAACGATAGTGAGAGAAGACCTATCTTGACTAGACAACGACCAGTGAGGAAGATCTACCTGACTTGGCAACGACTAGTGAGAGAAGACCTACTTGACTTGGCAACGACTAGTGAGAGAAGACCTACTTGACTTGGCAACGACTAGTGAGAGAAGACCTATCTTGACTAGACAACGACCAGTGAGTGAAGAACTACTACCGCCAAGCGGCACCTCTATTTATATACACCTCAGGCCTATCGGCCTACACGGCAGCGTCGCGCAGTAAGACCTCGAAAGGCCGCAAAGATTCGAGTTCGAATCAACTATAGGCGAAGTTCGCAACACAAGTTTAATGGAATCATGTGGTAATACCATAGAATAAAGAAAACCGTAGAAGTGTCAAAAGCAATCTCAACCGCTGTAAACACTGAGTTCAAGAATTGCAGTGATGCCAACAACGAATTTCACTAGCCAGAGGTAAACAATATCAGCTGATCGTTATTTAAAGGCATAAAATTATGAAGTTTTTGAGCATTATCAAAGCTTTTGAACGATATTGAAACATTTCAGTAGCACATCTATCGTCACATATCTCCAATTTATCGCCAGGACAAAAAATTATTTGAAACGAAAATGTATTAATTGGATGTATATTTTTATAATACAAAATATAAACAAATGTTATTTCTGTCGTGAACAGCTTTACTGCCGTCCTCGTCCTAGAGCGGTTGTCTACTTCTGGACTCGCTCGCCGGTCGGCAGTGCTTCGAGACGGCAGCTTTTTCGTCGAATGTTTTACTAAGGGTACCGCTTGTCAGGAAGAACCGAGTTGCTGCTCCTTCGGATGATACTTCTTTCCTGGTATCATCCGTCTCGATAGACCTTTCTCGTTCTCGTTCTCGCTCGAGACGAACTCGACCCAGGCGCTTAGCAAATACCTGCAGAGACGAAATCGACCCAGGCAATGCCGTTGTTAGCCATCCGCCTGCAGAGACACACTCGACCCAGGCTCTTAGCAAATACCCGCAGAGACGAACTGGACCCAAGTATTGCCGTGGACTACCAGCCTCTTACCTGGGCCTAACCAGGGGACGCCAACACCACAATACAACAAATCGATACAACAACAAGGCAAATGCCGGGGGCTACAAGCCCAGTCTAACAAGCGAGATTGAAAGCTTTCAGCTAGACGAAGACCAGATTTCTTTATACTAATTGTACTTTTGCCTTGGGATTGGGATATTACGTACTATCCTCCCTCGGTTCCCAGTACTTTCGCGTAGAAGGTTCTGGCCTCCCTGAGTTACTGCGGAGACGAACCACGCAGAACCTAATCTGATTTTGTATGTATCGACGGCCGCTTTATATACTACTCGAGCGATCGCTTCAGCCAACCACAGCACTTCTCGCTTAGTCGATTTACGCGCCAGCTGCGTCACTTTGGAAATACCCAGCGTAATAATCTAGCTATGCCCACTTACAACTTTGGCTTATATCATCTATTATAAAACTTCGGAAAAACCTACGTCACTTAATATTTATAAATAACAGCTGTATAATATTTGCTTTCGATCTATAATATACATGTATATTTCTTAATATATAAATTGTGAACAAGGCGTGTTCATTACAATTTCAAATCTCTTAAAGGAGGGATTTCGCCGTTCTTTGGTTTCCGGATTTTTTCAATTTGAACACCCGAACGCGCAGCAATACATCATCTTAAAACCGTTTAGAGGCCGAATATCATGAAATAAATCTGAAATTACAGAAATTACTGATAATTACACATGTAACAAATGGGCTTTGTTTACCCTCACGATTAAATGGAGCATGCTGAAAATCAAGTCGCTCTTGTTCCAAAACTGGTATCGCTGAAACAACAGTCATGCCATATCTACTTATTTTAGAGATCTTTGGGTAATACTACTATTAAAATCTGTTGCACATTTAAACAACAACAACCAAACACGTTTTAACAAGTACCACGTTTAGACAGAATATGCAAATAATGGTAAAATGATACAGAGAGAGAGAGAGAGAGAGAGAGAGAGAGAGAGAGAGAGAGGGAGAGAGAGAAAATTGATTTCTATTAAGGAACAATCACACCTCGGTTCCGGAACGCTGCAATTGACTAAGAAGAAGGCGGTTAGGACAATTGAAAACAGAAATTTATTGCAATTTCTGTAAACAAATAATCCAAAAGCATCTTCGTGGATGTCTGCCAATTTCTTAGCGCTCGATCAATCCTTCCAAGACTGAGTTTGTGCTATTTGGGACACCTCAACAACTCTCAAAACTGAATGAGGCTTCCCTCTCTCTCACTCCAGACTTGGCCATCACGCCAGTTTCTTCTGTCAAGAGCCTCGGTGTCATCCTCGACCAGCATCTTACATTCCACAATCCCATCACCAAAACTTCACAGGCTTGCTTCTTCCACATCAGATATCTGCGTAGAATACGACCATATCTTACCGTAGAGACCGCTTCTACTATCGGTGCGGCTCTCGTGCAATCCAAACTGGACTATTGTAACTCATTGTTTCTGAATCTCCCAAGCTGTGAGATCGACAGATTGCAGTTCATCCAGAATTCGCTTGCACGTGCAGTCTTTCGACGCTCTAAGCATTCCCATGTGACTCCTCTCCTGAAGTCTCTGCACTGGCTGAAAGTCAGAGAACGCATCGTTCACAAGGCAGCTTCTCTGACGTATAAGTCTATCACTACCCCTGGTAAAGGTTACATGTCCCACTTATTACAAGTGAGGCAGCCTTCCTCTATGCAGTCATCTACTAGGTCCTCCAAGTTAATTACTCAAGAGCGACCTAGCATTCCTTCTCGCAGTAAGCTCTCTAAGCGCTCCTTCCAGCACACTGCTCCTCAGATCTGGAATTCTCTTCCTTCCACTCTGCGCACTCCCTCGTCTTCTCCTGATCATCATTTCCTTCGATATGAACAGTTTCATAGACAGTTGAAGGCTTTTCTCTTTGACCTCTCCTATCCAACCATTACACAGGAACTGAGACCAACACGCAAACCTCCATCCACTAAGTACCTTTCCTCAGACCGACCTTCCGAATTTTGGCTTGCGCCGTTTTTGGACTCCACACTCTGCTCATCGGATTTGATTTGGTACCACAGAGCTCAATGTGGTACAAAATAGGCGACTGTAGCACTCTAATTCTGTTGTTGTTGTTGTTGTTCTTAAATATGTCGATGTTCTTTAACAAAATCAGTCATTTTAAAATGGTTATAACTTAAATAATTAAAAGTTTTGATAAAGTTGAATGTGGAAAATTTTTCAAATTATCTGATGATGCTATATCTAGAGGGCATAGATTCAAAATAATAAAGGTTAGATTCAGAGTAGAGATTAGAAGAAATTTTATTCAGTCAGAGAGTTGTCAATGTATGGAACGTTATCAACTATATAGACCATTCATAAAATTTGTTTACTTTTAAAAAAACCCTTAGCATATTTCTCTGTCGTGAGAGGCGCCACTTGTGCCATCAGCTGATACTCATATGATCACACGTACGGCAGACTTGCGGCAGGCAAGTCTCTTTCATTTGAATAGTTAAAGAGAAATTAGGGTTAGTCTTTGCGTTCAAAGTTAACATTCCTGCAATACCTTGTAATTTTATCAGGATAGTTGTCTCAAACAGATCTAAAATGTACTGCTGTGCATTTGGTTGTAAATCTGACTATCGGAAAAATCGGACTATAAAATTTTTTAAATTTCCATGGAATCAAGAACGTCGAGAACAATGGACGAAAGCTGTTAATCGAAAAGATTTCAAGCCTTCGAATAGCAGTCGATTGTGCGAGAATCATTTCATTACTGGTAAGTTTAATATTCTGTAAGCTAAAACTGACTATATGTTGAAAGTATCTTTAAATTAGGACTATTAATGTGTAGTTCGCTGATTGTTTACTTAAAAACTATAGTTTTACAACATATTGACTTCATTTTGACCTATCAATAAATTTACTACAGTGATTATTTTGAAAGTTATAAATTATATAATTATTGTTAATGATACTAATGAAAATAACTATTAATAAGTTAAAACATAGAAGCTGTTGGTCACTTGTGATTTATTATTAACTAATTATTTGTAACTTAAAATACTACAGCAACTCTATAAATTAATAAAAGCAGTCTCAAGTAATTTAATAGTTACCTCTTCCGCTGCCAATGAGATTCAATCATTGGGTTACACAAGTCAATGGTTAAACTTCAACTCATGATAGTTGAGCAGCACGATAGAATTAATTTCATGGTCATTTATTCGTCTTTTCAAGTATGTGTCGACTTCAAAAAGTTAGTAGTGAAAATGTGATTATCCAAATTACAGTTAAAGTAAAAATGCAATAACAGCGAAAATTTTAGTCCTTTTGGTTGTTTTGATGGATTTTCCGTTAATGTACCTATATTTTAACTTTTTGTTCGATTTCACCAATTTGACCATGTTTTTAACTTTATAAATTGCAATTGTAGGGTCATTGAACATATTTTATTGCATTTCTTCACGTTTCATATTATCGTCATTAACATCTTCAATTTTGACTTTATTGCCATTTGACGTCATAATAATAATTTTTCTGAATCTGGCCTTTCATACAAATGGAGACTATGGCAATAATAATGCATTAGAATAATTTTCTTTCCTAAACTCATTGTCCTGATATATCATCATCATCATCATCTTCCCTTAAATCCCAGTTTAACGAAGGTCAGGATACGAATAGACGATTTATCCATTCGTTTAAGTTTGTTTCAATTCCTGGAGCATAGGCGCTCACCAACCGAATGCCCTTTCTGACATTGGTATGGATCTTAGTGCTTTAGTCGCCTTCTAGGACAAATGCAGTCATCGGTTGGTCAAATTCTAACGACCTGGACGGATACAACACGGGGATTTTCCTGATTATATATATATATATATATATGTGTGTGTGTGTTTGTTTTATTTATGCTTTAGGGCAGCCAAATAAATGTCCAGATCATCCAGATTATGTTCGGTCAATATTCAGTTTTTCTTCAAATGTTGATCAGGCTGAGGCTGCGCTAACCAGATTTAATAGGGCCCAACGAAGAAGAGAAGCCAATGTGCAAAGTAGATATCCGATTATGCAGCGTACTGCACCTTCAGCTTCTGCTACGTTAGGTTTGTTTGCAAGTTGCACTCATTTTTGTTGTACTGCTGAGAGACGATTTATCTTTCTGATGTTTATTCCAGAGCTGTTGTAGAAAATACTACTATAGTATTAAGCCTAACATGAAACTCAGCGAAAAATTTATGGTGATGACGATGATGATAATAATCTTCATGATGATAATCCTGATACATAGTCAAAGCAGTATTTGTTGATTTATTCCTTATAAATACATTTTTGCCATAGTGGCATTAGTTGTCAAGTCTATTTGTTCATTGTAAATAAAGGAAGCATAATCTAGTCTTTATCCATTTACATCCAATTGTGTAATGTCTTAAATTTCTAATCGTAAGCCATTTCCTTATTTGATTTATTTTACGTGGCTTTGATTTATTCCTGCAGCCTCCTTAGCAGCGTCAGGTTCTGCAGAGCATCAGCATTCGGACATAGCAGCGCAGTCTACAGAAGATGGAGGCATTGTGATGGAGGTTACACCTAATCTGACTGATGATCTAATGATACTAGCAACTGTCGCAGAAGGTCAACATTCAACATTTACTCAACAGCCCAGTTAGTATTAGCTAGGAAGACTTGTATTTATTTTAACCTAAACACTTAAAATTATTAGTAGTAATACTAATAATAATTTTTAGAATAATATTTTTTGAAATAAATTGATATTTTGAGCAAATTAATATTTTGATTTTAATAGCTAATTTATACCATATTTTGATCTGTTAAAGCCAATTTGATTTTATAATTAGCAACAGCGGATCATAGAATAATTAGTTTGCAATTCTTCTTGTTTCAATCATCATAAACATATTTCATTTTGACTTATTTACTTTAACCTTCCTCCCTTAGTAAATGCAATTGTAGTAAAACAATGGTTATCCATTTTTTCTCTTCATTTTGCTATGAAGATAAAACAATGGTTATGATGTTTATTTATGTCTAATTTATTTAACCTAGATATTTAGAAAATTTGGCATATACCAGTGATATGAAAAACGTAATTGTATACTTGTATGGATTTACTCGCCTTCATTTCATCTTCTCTCATTTACTCCTTGTTCAGCTTGATATTTTTTGTTTTATCAGCACTGCCTCACTGCGCATGACATGTATGGAAGTCCCCGACATTGTCTGTGGATGAAGGAATGAATGTAATGCTCTGATTGGTTTCAGTTAAATTTATATGGACAGTTTTTATATAAACATGTATACTAAACCTTTCTTATAATAATTAATTAATTATTGATGTTTCTTTTACATATTTGCATACAGCAGATTACAATCTTCAGGCAACAGATCTATTGCAGACAGCTGAAGATCCCATGACTGATTTGATGATTCTGGCTAGTCTGGCTACAGAATCCGGTGAGTTTTTAGAGTTTTGCTGTCACTAAGCACACTTTATACTGTCAGTTGTTCCCCACGTTGTGCTCGAGTGTGGTTAGACCACTGCAGAATAGGGCAACCGCAAACAAACGTAAGAGGCGACTAAGGCTGGAACTGAGGATAGCAAGATGGAACCCACCTCACCATGAAATATTTTCCCCTAGGATTAAATGGTAATTAATCCATCTAACTGAGGAAGGCTACGGAAAACCACCTCAGAAGCCATACCTTTCCCAAGCTATAGGCTACATAAAGTATGGATAAGGCATAGACTTTGTGAAGGGATTAACTTGTTGATCTAAGAAGTGCTCTTATGGAGCGAGAAAGCAAACTTTACGTATGAATATGTACCTTGAACCTGCCACTTGGCAGTGCACTGAATAAGATACTGTCAGTTAAATGAATTTGCACCAGGATCAATGAACTTATTCTTGTAAGGAAACTAAAAAAGTAGAGCTAATGTTAACGTCATTTTCGTCACTCGAAAGCGATGTCAGTGAGGGGCGAGCCCAGGATTTGAACATACTGATCTGCGGTCGAATATCTTACCGAGATCGCCACTAGTTCCAGCCACTTGTGAAGCTGAGATTAGCATGAATATACTTTAATATTATTTTAATATTGTCACTTAAATGTTCCTTCTTTCTGTGACATCCAACAAAGACTGTGCAGTTAGTGATGAAATAAGAAGTTGTTTAGCCGGTTTTTGCTATGCTAATAAAGTATGCTAAGTTACTGTACCAACAAATATAAAGAAATATGGGCATACAGGTTATTTTTAAGGTTTGTTGATATATTTTACACTCTGATTTATCAAAAAATGTTAGATAGTAACATGGTTACTTATATAACAATTTTAAATTGCTGTCACAAAGTTTGAAAAATGTAATAACTGTTTAAATTACCATACATACCTCATATCTATATTTGCAGTGAATGATGCTATGCTATTATTTAGTACAATGAGAACCAATTCCATGTGAAGATTATCAATTGATTAAATGATATAATGGAGAACTGATATATTGAATCATTTATGCGTAATCAGTTAGTATTTTAAGGAACAATTTGCCCTGATGGTATTTTTAAATTCTGTTACAGGAGATAATTGTACATCTTCATTGGCTTCAGAAGGTCCGGCCACTGTACGAGGCGCATTCGATAAACCTGATATATTAGCAGCAGCAGCTCCTACCCAAAAACCATCCACTTCCTCGGCTTCACTACAAACTACACCTAAAAAGTACAGAACACGTTCCTCGCAGGCGTCAACACCAAAGCGGTCTAACGTAATTGCTAGACTTCATGAGCTCACCCGAGCAAATTCTCAGCTCCGGAGAAGTTTATCTGCTACTGAAAGCCAATTAAACACAACTGAGAAATACCTAAAGCGAGTAATCAGTATAGAGAACCTTAAATTTGATGCCACTCGGCTTAAGTACTATACAGGAATAGAGTCGTACGAAGTTTTTGAAACTTTGTGCCGTCATTTGTCTAAATTAAGTTCGCATGTAAACATTAAGGCTTTATCGTTGGAGAATTGCGTTTTGATGATTTTAGTAAAGATCAGAAGGAATCTAGGAATGCAGATGTTGTGTGATCTATTTGGTGTTAGTGCAGCTACTGTTACACACATATTTGATAAGTTTACACCTTTGCTTGCCAAACTTCTATCTACACTAATTGTAAATCCTTCTTCAGAAAACGTGTTAAAGAATTTACCAAAATCATTTAAGAGATCACGCACGTTTAGAACTCGTTTCATAATAGACTGTACAGAGATCTTTATTCAACGTCCTACATCTCTGACCACTAGGGCACAAACATACTCTCACTACAAAGGCAGAAACACTGCAAAAGTTTTAGTTGCTTGTACACCAACTGGAGGTGTAGCCTATGTTTCAAAGGCATGGGGAGGTAGGGTGTCAGATATTGAGCTTGTTCGGAAGTCAGGCTTCTATGATCTTCTGCAAGCAGGAGATCATGTACTTGCAGATAGAGGTTTCCCAATAGCAGAAGATTTGAGTGCAAAGGGAGTGACTATATCTGTACCGTCATTTACTCGTGGCCAGAAGCAACTATCTGGACGTAATGTTGAGAGTTCAGCATTAATTGCACGAGTGCGCATACATGTAGAACGTTGTATAGGGCGTATGAAAAATTTCAAATTATGGACTGAAACAGTTCCCATCCTTCTAATGCCACATTTAGACGATTTCATTTCTATTGCTGCCGGCCTTTGCAATCTCATGTCTCCATTGGTTATAAATAATAAAAATGATTAAGACAATGTATGCTAGAGCTTTATTGTACCTAATAAAATTCTGTAAGGATGTTTGTAGCAGTTATTTTCTGTATAACAATTATATCAAATGTTACAGTATATTTAATTTAATTTACTTATATTAGCATGCATCTCCATGTTGTGTCCGGGTTGTTTGAAGAATAAATCAACCGGTGACTGCACGTGTGGCAGAAGGTAACTAAAGCACTAAGATCCAAAGCATTCAGTTGGTGAGACTCAAGAAATTGCTACAAGATTTTAACAAAAGAGAGTTAAGGGGATTGACTGATGATATGGTATGGGACAGGGAGGAGTGGAGAAGGTCTATTCAAATCCCGACCCTAGTTAAAATGGGATTAACGGATGATGATGATGTTTGAAGTTGTCTTTATTGGTCAAAAAACAGACAGGATCAAGATACATCACACATATAAGATCATCGAACAATCAAGTATAGACCTTGTGTTTACGTTGAAAAATCACCTTATGTATTACTTCATTCGTTGGAGCGGCGCCACCGTGCAATCATAAACTTGATTGTTTTGCAGAAAACAACTGCAATGTAATATTTCCTTAAAATGTAATAAATCCCTCTAGATAGTCTATCTAGACATGTCTTAACTGTAAATTAAGACATACGTTTATCATCATTTGACAAGAAATTGAAATATAATTTTTGTAATTATTACAAATACCATTCTGTTTATAAATGAAGAAATACACAATAAATATATACGAATATATAGAATATTGCCTACCGTCAATAGAAGCACACATCCTCCCCACTCTCTCACTAGGCTTTCTTTATTATTTGAATAGAGTAACCACTACATATTATAAAAGGTCTACAGTAACAAAAATTATAAACAGTAAAAATAGGCAACATTCTAGCAAAAATTATCATGAAAAATGAATTTGTACATGCAGCAAATTATCAATCACTAACATCTTCTTCTTTGACACACTCTGAACAGCAAAACCAAGCCTTGGCCGGCCTCCGTTTAATACCAACGCAAGCATAGTGAAAGAATCCAACACCACATGACTCATTATTGCACCTAATAATTCTACCCTCTTTATATAGCTTACAGTGACAAATGAAGCTTGTTGCATTTCGTAATACCAATGACTCTATATTCTCACCCAATTGAATGCAGGGCATCATTAAGTATGTAAACACTTCCTGTAATCTAGTAGCTAACTTCTGCCAGTAGTTAATATCAAAGTCAATAACTTCAACATGTAAACCCCTTAAGGTGTATACCACAAAATAGCACTGCTTAATACCAGATATGGCCATCTGTCCTTGAACCTGAGCATAGTAATCTGATACTTGGTCAAGGTGTTTACGATAGCCAGTGTTAATTAGATAAGGAGCTGTACCAGGATCTTCAAATCTTTGTGAATATGGACACTTTATTTCTAGTAAAGCCTTCCCATGACAGCTACATGATACAAAGCCATCTGGAGATGCTCCAAGAAATGGCTTTAATTGGCTTACTAAAATCCCACAACAGTTTATCTGCAGGTTAACGTGGAATGATTTTAACAAAGCCATTACAGTTGACCGTACTTTGCTTTCATTCCGTAAACCCCACTGAATTGATTTCGAGAAAATTTCATTTTCATTCCTACAGATAAATTCATCAATGTCTTGAGTAGAAATAGTAAATTGAATAGATGGTTTAAAAAAACCAAACGAAGAAGCAGTTAGTCGACCACATCGTACTGCAAACCATAACGGAGACTTACTTTGCTCTCTGGTTAACTCTTCAATGACTACCAGTTGCTCATCTGTTATTGCCAAAGAAGATACTGTTTGGCGACATTCACTTAAAAGCGCTAAAGGTTCAAATGACTGATATCTACAGTGAGAGTGAGTACTCATAATGTACGGCTGCTGTGAGAAATCAGGGTCTGATGTACAGGTCTCAGTTGACATTGTCTCAGTTGAAGCGGATGATGTAACAGCAGGAGCCATTTGCCAAAGAACTGCTTTAGGTGCCTTCTTTTGCAGATCCTGATAAAACGTTGTATCAATGGCAGGGGAAAATTTCACAGATCTTTTAACTTTAGAAGATTTGAGACCAGCCATAATTTTCAGCCTCATTTTAGGTGTGCTCCAGTCCATCTCTGAGATAGCCATCATGGGAACCTATCAAAACAAAGCAACAGGCTGTTATTATACATTCATAAAAATGTTATATACACAAAAACACTAGAGCAAAAATAGATGACATAATATATAATAAAAAATATTTTATTTTATAACAATTTCTGTTAATAATAAATTTCCGTTCAAGGTACAACTCAATTAGGCAAACAGTTATTCCTATTTCTACTTTACTTTAGTTTTAAAAATAATTTCCATTTTTAATATCAGCTACTAATATATCCGTGTCATGACCAGGTTGTTGTAGAATAGGCCATTCATGAACTGCATGTGTTGTAAAAGGTGACTAAGCACTAAGATCCAAACCAACATCAGAAAGGACAATCATTTGGTGAGCTTTTTTCTGTTTTTTTGGGGCTTATAATTCTCACTGATTATAATTATATATAGCGATACGGCACAGCCTTTCCATAGCATTTGGACAAGACGACCTATGACCTCTCCATTTCAGCTCGCAACTGAGTAGGGGAGAGATGAAAAAACAATTTATAAAATACATATACCTATGCAAAATAGATTGAATGAGGAATACCTAGACGAACAAGATTTTATTTTGTATCGTTAAAAAATATAGGGCAAAAATCGAGTCCCGGGTCAGGGATGACACAGGGGTTCTGCATCCGAGGGTTAAGAAACTACGGTTATTCATAAACTCTATTTATAAATCTAAACATAAGATATACCTATAAACCTTACCAATAACATGTAGGTAGGCACAATGTTACTTTAAGGTTTTTACAGAAATTTAAGCGTTAAAAGAAAATACTCAAATAAAAAATACAATTTCTTTTAAAAAACACGGCAAAAAACATGTTTTTTCATCACTAGTGATATATAATCTAAGAGCATACCTTCTTGACAGTTTGCCTCCAGGTACATGCTTTGTCTGTGACAGTCTGCAATGCAAGACCCAATCTATGATGTAATTCCACTTTGAAAATGATGGCAGCAATGTGAACACAAGCTTCTCCGAGACTGTGTCATAACAGAAATGAATCAATAGACATTATTTGACACAAACAATGTTAGTCGAAGTAAATGTGATTATGAACTGAGGAAGGCATAGGGGCACACAGTATATATATATATATATATATATATATATATATATATATATATAGATATATAGATACACCCACACAGCAGACTGCTCTCTTTTTGAGCCCCACTGTTCCTATATCTGTTACAGTAAATAAAAGAAGTATAATTAAAGTAATGATTAATTATTAAACTGATTGAGATGATCCAGGCTATGATTATTATTTTACAAGGCTACTATTACAATGTACGATTCTGGTGATGATGATCATAATAATGGCTGGAGACAGTGGCTATGTCGGTAAGATATTTGACCGCGGATCAGTATATGCGGGGTTCAAATCCTGGGCCCCGCACATCACTGACATCGCTTCCGATTGAGGAAACTTACATTAACATTAGCTTTAATAATAGTAGTACCATACAAATAAACAGCAGAAATAACCTTAATAATTCAAATAACCAGTTTTCAATTTGCTAATGGTTTGATTTAAGATATCGTCATGTAAATGATAATGCATACAGTAATTTACAGTGTAAGAAAAATTGAAATTTTAAAATTGCTTACCCAGCCATACATGTGCAGTGTCCAGATAAAATATTCCCTTGTTTCCTGACTAGGACTCAAACACAAAGTGGTGCTGCTGATAAAGATTGGGAATGTGCCACTTCAGCCCGCAAGAAAAGTAAATTTCCATCACCTTCAGAGAGAGCCCTTACACCAATGGGGCTAACCTGTCCCGATATAGCAAAATCAAAGGCTTCTAGGGAACGATAATTTTCCAATTCCGTTAGGGTGTATAGGCCAGGCTTTTTGATGAAATAGCTTATTATTTGAGCCATTTCAATTTTAGGCCAACATATGGGGTCATAATTCCATTCACTTGCTTCAATGTCAGAAAATGGGTCTGGAATAATTACTTCTGAAACTGTCAGCTTTTGTCTGTATCGTAATTTATCATCATTTGATAAGCAATTGAAATATAAATTTCTTTCCAATTTATTCAAAGCCATTCTGTCAACAAATAAATAAAAACATTAAAAAAATATCAATTAAGCTTATGACAGATTGCAAATGTCAATTATAGCTGAATATAAATATCGGCAATAATAGAAATATGAACCATCCATTGGCTATGTATGGGTTATTACTTAACATAAATTAAACATTTATCAATTATAGTAGAACATTACACATATCAATATTACCTAGGATTTTATAGCCCATAGACTACAATCGAGATGCCTTTGTCTCTGTATCCATAAAACCAGTCTATCAAAAAGCTAGGGTTATCATACCCGAGTATCAGAACCAGTGAAAAGAGAGCTGTACTAATTCATCATTAACAGCTTATGTATTGCATCATACAGGCAATATACAAATAAACTCAGCTAAAACGTTGAATTCCAATTTATGATTGCTGTGACTGTCTAATTATATTATTAATGTCCATAATTATATTCGCATTCCAAATGTAAATTGGATTATGTTCGATTAGACATTACATCATTAAATGTATTATGCATGATTTAATTAACTACTCTATGCAGGATTTAATTAACGATTGAATGATTATTGTTAGCAAAATCAGGAATCGTTTAATATACCTGATATACCTAAAGAAAGATGTATTGCTAAATAAAAATATAGGCCTACTGTTATTCATGTAAACATTAAACTAAATCAGTTAAGTCTGGCTAGGATATTGAATCCGATATTATATACATAATAAAAATTATATCAGATATCACAGTAGCGCATTAGGGGCCGTCAGGTAGCGCCATCAAGTTTTAAATGAGAGATCCTGAAGTGAATTGAACTCTCGTGAGTTCGAATTCCAAACGCGCTAAATCTGAGAGTAAAACTTCGGACATTCATAGGACTGGATACACGAAAAATGAACTAATTACCTAACACATTGCTGCCCGGAAGTTTAACATAAACACACGCTGTAGCGTCTCCCCGCCACACAACAATTTGTTTACAATGCGAACAGAGTTGCCAAGTACAGTTATCAAAGGTCTATAGATATCTGTAACGAACGGGTTTGCGAGAACGTGCTTGCGGCCGGCGAGGCCTCCCGTGTTACAGCGAGGGGAACGTATTTCTCTCTCCCTCAATATTGGGTCTTGGGAACCCGGGACATCGAGCTTAGCGGCCCGGCCCGAATCGGGAGTGGGGACTCATTCCACGTCGTCACGTTGTTGTAGGTTGTTATGGTGGAGCGGCAGCGATTCGAGATAGCAGCTACTAGCTAAATGGTCTAATACAGGTACCGCTTGTCAGGAGGAACCGAGGGTGCTGCATAGATTCTCTTCCGTAATGTGATCCTCGGGGCGAAGTGATATGGTGACCCCAACCGGGAGTAGAAGCGAACTACGCGTTTGTTATTTTTTAGGCGATTACGGTTGAGTTTCTGCCATGCTTCTTAGTCTTCAAACTGGTTGCAGTACAGAAGATAATTTTATGATTGGTTGTTTTCACTGCTACGAACTTTACTCTTCTTTACCCTATTAAAATTTTCCTGTATTTTTTTAAGATTTATTCTTCCATATCCTTTTAATATTGAACTTATTCGTCTGGAAGATAATTTTATGATTGGTTGTTTTCACTGCTACGAACTTTACTCTTCTTTACCCTATTAAAATTTTTCTGTATTTTTTTAAGATTTATTCTTCTTTCTTTATTTAAGTTTCTTCTCTCGTCCATCGTGGCTGAAGTGGTGTAGTGGGTCTTTCGTTTAATGCGGTGAAATCCTTGGATAGTCTACTGGTCATTGGTAATCCCGCTTCTCCATCCTTTTAATATTGGTCTTCCCGTAGTTCCTTCTCTCGTCCATCGTTGCTGAAGGTGGTACAATGGCTTTCCGTGTAGTCACTAAGAAATTCGTGGATAGTCAACTGGTCATAAGTAATCCGGCCTGCAGAGACGAACTCCATCCAGGCAATGCCGTCGCTAGCTTCCCGCCTGCAGAGACACACTCGACCCAGGCGCTTACAAATACCCGCAGAGACGAACTCGACCAGGGTAATGCCGTGGACTACCAGCCTCTTACCTGGGCCTACCCAGGAGACACCGAACTCTCTCGCCTCCAATTAGCCTACACGGCTTGGGAAACTAGCTAACCTGATGGGCCCCCTTACCTATCCCGCAGGGAATCAGTAAAAGGAAGGATCATTGAGGCTCGATCCTTTATGAGTACTACACGTTGTACACCGTATAGCCTCATCGGAGCCGCCCTCCTGGGAACCTAATCCGACGAACCAAGTAGGCCCCCGACCCCAATTTGATTATACTGCATCTAGCTTCGCCTTATATACATCGCTGTCGATCGATATCAAATGCTTTTATCGAATCACAACGCTTCTGCGCTTAGCTAATTTATGACGCAGCTGCGTCACCGGAAATACGCTTCGTAATAATCTAGCTATACCTACCTATAACCTTGGTTTATATAATCTATTATAAATCTTTGGAAAAACCCTACGTAACTTATTATTTATAAATGACTGCTGCATAATAGCTGCTCTCTATCTAGAGTATTTATTTCTTAATATACATGTATAAATTGATTAAAATTAAAATTAAATTCTTATGTTCCTCCATTCCGCTAGTACCCATCTAGCGGACTGACTACTCGGATTTTGGCTCGCACCGTTTATGGACCCCTCACTCTGTTCATTGGCTTTGATTTGGTCTCACAGTGCTCAATGCTGTTATGGACAGCAGTAGCACTCTAATCGTATTGTTGTTGTTGTTGTTGGTACTGTGGTCATTATTATTTTTGCTTTTACACAGGTGAAGTTGAGGACTGCTCTTGTTTGTGTTCCAGCTTTGTTTCCATGACAACATGGAATGTTTAGGTTTATATGAGAAGTTATTTTATAAAGTTCTGCTGTATCATCCGTATTTCAATCTTTTTATTACTAATAATAACAACAATAACAATAATTAGATTGGTGCAGTTGTACATGACAACATCGAGCACTGTTCAGGCATATCCGAGCAGACTAGCAAAATGAAGGTCAAAAACGTTGCGAAATCTAAAATCCAAAAACACTTCAAAGATACAATAAATTAAAGAAATGGAGGTTTGCGTGCTGGTCGTATCTCATGTCTATGATATGTAATTGCTTTTAATCGTATATTAATGAGAACTAACGCAGGTCTTTTTTACATTTTAAGAAGGTCTTTCTGTCATAATATTTTACTAGTGAAGCACAGAATATTTGTAATTCTTTAAATTTTATAGTAGTAATAATAATAATGACACACATTATAGTGAAATGATCAACTACGTTGATATCTATCACTTTTAATACCATATGTTAAATCCGTTAGGCTATTTTGTCCATTTTCCGTGTAGCCAGTCCAGTGAATGTCCGACATTTTACTCTCAGATCAGCGCGGCTGGGATTCGAACCCACGAGGGTTCAATTCACCCTAGGGTCTGTCATTTAAAACTTCATGGCGTTATCTGCACCTCTAACCATCGCGCTATTGATACATTCAATAATTTTTATTAGTAATAATTTTTATTAGCAATAATAACATTGTTTGATCACAAGACTGGCTTTCATTTAGGACCTTACTTCGCAGACTTACTTAGCATTGGTCTGGGTGAATTGATCTGTAGTGATGTGTGTTGTTGGGGACGTCCCTGACATCATCCCTGGATGAGGAAACAGACGTTAAACCTTTATTATTATTATTATTATTAATAATAGTAATAATTTTTGCTTAGTTTGATGTTTTAAGCACACACTGCTGTGTACCACTATGCAATAGAGTGAGAGGCCACAGAGTTGCACTGGATAAAGCCCTGAAAATATGTTATTTAGTAGCCTGTTTATTAAAAATCTGCAATTTCTAGTAATAATTTCGCTTAAATAAATGAAAGTACACAGTTGGTATAGGTTAATTAATAGATTATATTTGAATTTAGATAATAGTTTACGATATAGTATGCTGAATAGTAGAAATAATGAAATTTTAAAAAAATGTCGTTGTTTAATATCTTAAACTTTGTTGCTTAACTCATAGGCTAAAGCTGGACATTTTTAATCAATGTATAAGTATGACCATTAGTTACTTATTGTAGCTAAATTAAATCCACTTTAACATATTTAACCACTAACTCTACATATTAATATACACATATATATACATAATATTAATATACATATTAATATTATTAATATACATATTTATATTAATTTACATATTAAATACATATTATATATATAATATGTATATAATATTATATGTATATAATATGTATATAATATATAATATTATCCATATTATACTAAGGCCTTTTATTAAAGAGACCCTTCCCAAAAAAAACAAAGTATTTGAACAAGAATGCAATTGTTCCCATTTCTATGCAGATACGATACTTAACTGCTTTTAATCGTTTATTAATTTTATGTTTCATATAATTGTATGTGTGTGTGTGTATATATATATATATATATATATATATATATATATATATATATATATATATATATATATATATAGGTGGTCCTTAAAAATAATTTTTTTAATCTACTGTACTCCAAGGTCCTATTTGGTTTCATTCCCTTCAAAAACATTACCAAAAAAGTTTGAGGCAAAAATATTAATATTCAGGACTTGCCCAACATCATCGAACTTTCATCGTCCATTCTACATGTAAATTTTCAACACTTATACATAGCATAATGTATATTTAGGTCTTACAGCAGTTCACCTATTTGTAGGTCCACTTCTCTAGATTGCAGCGCAATGACCTCTTCCTCAACAGATACTTAGCACTGTTAATGATCTTGGAATTTATTGCGGCCTTGAACTTTGAATGGAACTCTCCTCTGTGGGAGAGGAGAACAAGTTGCAATGATCTTCCACAACTTGTAGAAGGAATTGTTTTTGCTCCTCACATCTCCTAATGGAGGATTTGAAGTACTGAATGGGGGCTGCACTGCGTCCAGCTACGTCTCTGACAACGCTAAGAGATTTACGGATGGTTTGGCACCTCACATAATCTTCTTGAATAATCAACTCGCTTGGATCGACTTTCGGAATTGAATCTGATAGATCCAAATTATGTAACAGGATAACAGTTTTCTTTTTTGCTACAAAATCATACAGACTATCTCCTTGCTGATGGTTGGGTAAACAGAGTGATGCATTTTAGTGGTTCGTCGGAGCCTTCTTTATTCCTTTAGGCTGCTACCATTAAAAACTTTTAGTCTCTTGCCTCCACTCACAAGTCAATGTCGAAGAAACTTATATTTACTAACGTCTCGGATAAATACCATACGTGGCGTCCAAAGGCTTTCATTACAGCATTAGAAATGTCCTAGAAAGAGAGAGAGAGAGAAAGAGAGAGAGAGAGAGCAGAGAAATACTCTATTGGTCCTAGGCACACTGACAGCTGACGAAGTTTGACCCAAGAGCGGACATAGATGAAGGCAACTGACAAACATTCTTCAAATATTCCCATTGCTATAAGGTAATGATCCGCGTGATCCTTTGGACCGCAGCTCTAGAGGGTACGCACCTTTAAACCGCCACATCTCCAGCGAGTAAACCGCTCTCGCAATCCAGCGGGCTCAATAGTCTGTGTGGAGGATTGGATCATAGGATGGTTATGGTTGGTTCCAGTAGTTCCTGGTAATCATTAGGCTTAAGTGTTTGAAACTCCCCCTGTTGTGCCATTACTAAATTTAAGACGTCGTTATTCCACGGACTCACTGTCATTGCTGTGTTCTCGTCTTCTGTGAAGGGCGGAAGGCAGCTTGATTAATTTGAGACCAATATTCACGAAAATGAATGAAACGTTCCATGTTTGAAGATTTTGAAATATCTTTGATAATGAACATTTATTCCGACATTATTTCAGTAATATGGTGCTGACAGTCAATGTTCAACAGTGGACTTTCAACGCCTGAATTCAGTTTCCTGTCGGACGAAAACTCCTCCTTACACCTCAGTATTAGAGATAGATGTATCAACACATAACCCTCTTCTTAGGTCACATAATCCTCATTAATCCACAGTATCAAGAAGTGTCAACAGCCTGAGTTAAAAAATAGTAATAATAATGATAACAATAATAAGATTTCATTGATCTTGAAACCTGGCCAAATAAGTCAAGTTAAACAATGCAAAATATAATGCAAATCTTAAGGTCAGTTGGGCAAGTTCTAAATATTGTCTGATTTAGTTTTCTTTTTAATTTTTATTGTTTTTTAGCCTAGTGAAAGCAAATGAAGGGTTGGAGAAAGTTTAAAAATAATTTCTATAATATATATATAATTATAGGGTGTTCCCATCTATAATGGTGATTTTTAGAAATTATTTTTAAACTTTCTCCAACCCTTCATTTGGTTTCACTAGGCTAAAAAGCAATAAAAATTAATATATATATATATATATATATATATATATATATATATATATATATATATATATATATATATATATATCTATATATATATATATATATTAGGGTGATGACAAATTTTTTTTTAATGAAACCACGTGCAATCGAGGAAACTTTATGAGTAATTTAAGAATATAAGTTGAATTTTTGATTTTTTGTAAAAAAGTTCCCCCCCCTCCTTCGAAGGAAAAATTTGAAAAAAATTTTCCTGAAAAGGACACGATATTTTTTCTATATTCAAAAGAGTAATAGTAATTAGTAAGCAACTTTTATTAATTAATAAGATGCAGAACAGTTAGTATTCTGTAAAAAATGTACAAGAACTGTTTACAAATTATTTTTTCCTATGAACTTTAGATTCAAAAATTCAATTTATTTCGATTTTCTTGCAGTTCCTCCATCAGTTTTACAGAACGCTCAGCACTTAGGTTTGATCTGGGAATGTCAATTAATGACTCCTCGACCGACCCATTTGTCCCTATACACTTAATTGCCTTCTTGCACTTTATCTTTGTGAGTGAGGTAAACAGTTCATTGAAGGATGCTTCATTGTAGATTAGAAGTGAATGGAACCGAGCATTTGCCCATTTGTAGCAGATGAAGTCGCATGCTGGAGCGAGAATGCTACGCCACTCTGGTATACAAAATAATGCTATCACTGGCTTCACAGCATATATCGCACGCGAGTTCCATCTTGCCTGGTGTAGATTCGGGAGTTTCTTCCAACTGATTTGAGGCCAATTTGAAGTCGTTTTGTAATGACAAAGTTCATATAAGAACTTAAAATCATCTTACCATCCAGGGTTCTCGTCTGTGTTAGCATCATCGATCGCAACGAAGTGGTAATCAGCCTGAAGAGAATCATAGTTTTCTGTTAATTTGTCAATGAAGGAATAGTTCAGCTCTGGTTTGCTCATTGGCTCTTCAATAAGAAAATCCATGATATGCTTCAGAAGGAGGCATATCATGGTATATGACGCTGACAGCTAATATAATGTGGCTTCTGAAAGCCCTTGCTCAGGACATCATCCTTTATGAGCATTACAATCCCGTGAAAACAACTAGTATTTACTGCGGTCGTGTCGCAGATAATCAAGCGAATATTTTCCCAAACATCATATTCATCAAGTAGCTGATGTAGTTCTTTGTGAATGGCTGCAACGGAATCACTGTCACATTTAAAAATACCGAGTTCGATTTCAGTTGTGATATTTTTCAGCAGCACTACTTGATACTCTTCCCCTTGCAATCTCTTACCATCAAACTGTAGACAATAGGGATCTTTCCTGAAGTTTTTGAATTATTTTGTTTTTCATTTTCTTTCCTTCAGAGATTACTCGTCTCCAGACACCCGTCTGACTTGGAACCGAAACATCATGACCCTGTTCAGCAATGATTGCGAGAACGTCATGTTCTTTATGTATAGAAATATTGCTTTTGAGTACAAGTAAACCCGCTGCTCTAGTGCTTGTTCTTTGGTTCTTCGATTTGCACTTAGGCGAAGATGACGTGGAAGAAGAGGTTGACGACCCGGGTGAAGAATCAGAGGTTTCAGAATCTGTAGATTCTGAGACAGTACTATGTGTTTGTGTGGGTTGCGATTGAGAAGAGCTGGCTTGAGGTTGAGTTTTTGATAGTCGGATTCGTTTTCTGGGATGGATTGATTCCAAAGGGGCTTGTTTGAAAGTTGAATAGCCAATCTTTCCTCCATTCTTAACTTGCCTCTGGTAGAGCTCTTTATCCTCCGTGCTTTTCCCTTATCCATTAACGCTGGTGACATCAAATAACTGAGAAATTAACTGGGAATGTGATTAAAAGCGGTCTAGAACGTCACGTAAAATTCAGTGTTAAATTGAAACCGATAGTCAAAATGGGGTATATGTGTGAAGAAGAAAATGTAAAAGGTGGGGGAATATTTAAATTTTTTTTTACAAATTGATGGTGCTACTGTCATTTGAATGCAATTGTTCCTCGAATGTATGGCATTTCATTTTTGTAGCGAAAAATAATTATAATAGCCATCACCCTAATATATATATATATATATATATATATAATATATATATATATATATATATATTATATATATATATATATTTAATTGCTTTTTTATTGTTTATTCGAAACATCTGCTGATCAACAGTTTGCTGCATTATTACCTAATTTGTGGATTAAATGCATTTATATTTAGCACTTACTGCAGTAGAATATCATCTATAGTGATGCCTATCTACTCTGAACACATTAAACACCATATGTTAATTCTAAATCATAATTTTTAATACAATTCAACATATATGGTATTAAAAGTGTTCAGAGTGGATAGGCATCGCTATAGATGATAATCTACTGCAGTAAGTGCTTAATCTAAGTACACTTAATCCACAAATTAGATTTTTAACTCCCTGTGTGGTGTCCGGGTTGTGTGAGGATTTGACAAACCGGTGACTGCGTCAAACTCGGGTTCCTACACCCGGGGTATATAAAAAAGTTGAATTAAATAAAAATAATATTAATAAATACTAATAAATTGACAATAAGATAATTGAAACTCTAATACTCCTTCTGCTATTTGTCAACTGTCCATTTATATCAATCACATTTATCACTTCTTCGTTTGTAATTTTGTCGGTCTATTTGATCTTCTCCAATCTTCTTCATAGCCGCATTTCCAATGCAATCGGTTTCCTTAATGTCTGTGTTCCACAACTTTACAAGAATGCAGTCTACACTACAAGGCATGTCATAGAGGAGGCATGTCATAGAGGACATGCTGGTCAAACTCATTGGAGCAAAAGGAAGAAAGGCAGTAGTATGCCTTGATAGAATGGGGAAAAAATCAGATAAAGTCAGACCCATCAGAATTAGCCTGAGCAATGTCGAAACAAAGTATGAAATTTGAGAAAGTCCAAAAATTTGAAGGAGTATGAGGAATATAGGAGGGTATATTGTGTGCCTGATCTAACTAGGAAGCAACAAGCTGAGGATAAGGTACTAAGAAATAAGTTGAAGGAATTGAGAGACAGGGGGATAAGGATGTGAGAATTAAGAGAGGTAAGGTAATACAAAACGTAAATGGAGCCGAGGTGGTAGTGTTTGCACCTCGGAATTAGATGAAAACTTAGGATCTGTGGGGCCAAGTTTATTGTCGTCGCCTAAAAGGGATGAAAATGAAGTGCGAGGGTATATAAATTGTATGTTCTTTAATGCAAGAAGTATATTGGCTGGATGCAACTTTGATCATATGATAACACTGATAGAAAGATTTAAATTGGATGTTATTGTAGTCTGTGAAACATGGTTACATGAAAATATATCTGACAGTGAAATATTTTTACCTGGATTTCGATTATTCAGGAAGGATAGAGACGAAATTAGTGAGAGGAAAGGTAAAGGGGTATTGTTATATGTAAGGGATACGCGGAATGCAAGTATATGATAATTTAACATGGGACTGGGTGCGAAGTGATGTTTGTTAGGGTTCTCTGTTGGCAATTGGAACTAATAATTGGTGTGTGTTACAGGAGTCCAAATTGCGCTCTGCAGGAACTAACCGAATTGTTCAATGTGTTAAAAGGGTTAACGTAAGGGTTGAGCATAATAACAGAAGAGTATTGATAATGGGCGATTTTAACTTTTCTGGCATAAATTGGGATGTTTTTAGTTCAGATAAACAAGGGCAGGAATTTATGAGTCTAGTTATGGATTGCTGCTTTGTGCAGCATGTTAAGGAAGCCACAAGAAAGTCTAATATTTTGGATTTGATTTTAACTTCTGATGAAAATGAGATAGAGGATATGAGAGTCATTGAGCCAATTGGAAACAGTGACCACAATACTATAATATTCTAATTCCTGTGTTCCAATATTACGTATAAAGTTGATGAAAGGTCCCCAAAGGAGAACTTCAAGAATGCAAATTATGAGAGTATTAACAACATTTTAAAGGTAGTGGATTGGGAGTTGGAATTCGGGAATGGGGATATAGATACTGAATGGACTAAATTTTGTGACATGTTGTGGAGGGAATGCAATGACAATGTACCAAAAACAAAGTTCAAAAACAGAATGCTATCTAAGTGGTTTAATGCAGAAGCTAGAAAATGGTGAAGAAAGAAATATGCCATGTGGGTTAAATTTAAATGTCGTAAGGACCATGAGAGTTGGCAAGAATATAAGTTTGCAAGGAATAAGTGCAATACAGCATATAAGGAAGTGAAGAAAAGTTTTGAGGAGAAATTATCTAAAAATGTTAAAATTGATGCAAAATCGTTTTACTCATATGTTAGAAGTAAGTCCAAAGTCGGGGATGCAGTGGGCCCACTAATCAATTCAGATGGTAAAGTTGTATCAAGGAAGAATGAAATGTGTAATATTCTCAATAACTACAGGGTGAGTAAAAAAAGTGATAACACCTACGCAAAATTTGAAAATCTCAGGCTATTGGTAATATTTTCAAATCAAACTTTTACCAAATACTAAAGGACTAATTTTGATTGGGATGGCTAATTTTCATCCCTTTTTATCTATAGATTGGCCAGTTATGCAAATTTCAGAAGAGCAACCCCCCATTTTTTACCTAAAAATGGCGCCTGCTATAACGGTAAGGGGAGACGTTTTGGCCCTGAAAGGGTCGTTGTGATGGTTTAGAAAGAACCAGTTGTATGCAAGTTTACCATTACCAACATGGACAAGAGATTATAATAACAATACAATAATGTTTGCAAGTCATCTAGACTTTAATGCTGCTCTCTTTCTCTACTTCTCAGTCTTCACTGGCTCCCTGTTAATCAACGCATAAAATAGTTCTGTTAACTTTCAAAACTCTGCGATTTGGCAAACCTTCTTACCTATCTGAAGTTCTTCCCTATCGTCCCTCACGTGCACTTCGTTCCACTGATGCCGATCTTCTCTCTGTTGCAAATATTCTCACATCATTGGGCAGACGTTCATTTTTTTATGCAGCACCCACGATCTGGAACTCTTTACCTATTTATCTTCGCTCTTGTTTTTCTCTTTCAACTTCCTGTTGTTAGCGTAAGACCTACCTTTTCTCACCGTATATATAATCGATCTACCCTGACCATTTTCGATCATTTTTTACTTTCGTTTAGGACCTTACTTCCCCTCAGCACATTTCTTTTACAGATTGGTTTTGGCGAATTGATCTGTAGTGATGTGTGCTGTGGGGACGTCTATGACATCATCCTTGGTGAAGTCATAGACTTCTTGATGATGTCATTGATTTCCTTGATGAGGAAATAGACGTTAAACCTTTATTATTATTATTATTATTATTATTATTATTATTATTATTATTATTAAGTATATATATACAAGCACCGCTGTATGTTAAAAGCCAAAGTAGCACTAATATAGTCAATTATATGCTCGATCGAATAAAACTGTCTTACACCTGTTATGAAGGGTCAACAGAAATAGATCTGCAGAAGCATGCTTAACTATTTGTAATCTATTCAACTGACCCCTTGCCCAACGCCGTACAACAGACTGCTACAGTAATCCAATCAACTGCTAGTAAAAGCTTGCATCACAACGAGGTCCACTTTATTTTTAGGAGATTATAAAATGTCTAACAAATAATGTTGAGTAAAATCATTATTTATTTAATTGATTTTAATACAAAATCATCTGACGGAGAATGATTTTAAAATCAACATTATTCCTCTTTAGTTTTGAAAATTTCTTTTAAACATAAAATCATTGAGAAATGATTTAAAATCACGAAATCGAAGAACGAAAACTTTAAATTCAATTCAAATAATATAGGCACTCAACAGTAATATCAATCGTACAATGTTCCCTTCATTTTCGTACAATCGTGGCAAACTTTCACTTAGCAATAGTATAATTAATAAAATTGAAATTGAATAATCCTAATTTTAAGAAAGGCATGGGGTTAATTATCAACTGATAAATTAAACAGCTTAAAAGTAATAAATCAAATAGCAAAATCAAATTAAAGCTGAGACATAATTAATAAGTTTTCATGCAGGTGCGAAAAGTTGAGAGTAAAAGACTAACGTAGAAAATAACTATCCATTATCTAACAAGGCTGTACCTGAATTTCATACATCATCTATTGTTACAACTTCTAGAATTCATTTAACTTCAGTAATGTCAGTTTTTCAATGATGGGATCAGACAATTTGTATCGCCCTGGGTTCTCAATTAGACCAGCTACACTGAAGAAGCGTTATACTGATATAGAGGATGAAATCACCATGTTGTATCTGATAGTAGGTATCGCAAAATGCTTTAAACCCACACTTGACCCTAACGTTCCATAACAGGGAAATTTGAAAGTTCCAAAATATTTTGGAAGATTTTGTAGATGGTTTTAGTGTTTGAAATTCACAAATTCAAATTAGAATTTTAAAATTAAATTCAGAATCAAAATCGTTAGATGATGTAAAATCTAAATCTCATCGTCATCCTCATCACCTTCCCTTGAATCTAAATTTAACTAGGGTCGGGATATGAATAGACTGTCTCTCAAATCCTCTCTGTCCTACATCATATCATCAGTCAATCCCCATTTGACACATTTCCTTTCGTTTACATTTTGTAGCAAATTCTGGAGCCTAGGCGCTCCCCAACCGAATGCCTTTTCTCTAAGTGCTTTAGTCGCCTTCTACGGCTACTCGAGATCATCTAGCGGCTTAAAAGAATTGCTGTAGCAGACTACTTTAATTCTTTGAAAAATCATGGAAAGCCTTTGCAAAGAATATAGATCTCTCACTTAACGCCGGTTTGCTCTGCAATAAGTCTGCCAATGCCATAATGATAATAATAATAATTATTATTATTATCATTATTGTTATTACTATTATTATTATTATAAATGATTCTATATACAAAATTTACATTTATTTCTTCTTCTGCTGGAATCTATCACACGCTTGTGACAGATTCTGGAATCTGTCACAAGCTTCAACGTATTTTTCCCCGAAGGATCGAGTCTGAGGGAAGGACCCCTCTCCAGGGAATTCTAGGCCGGATCCGGCCAGGAAGTAGCTGGGATGGCAGGGGAAGACTGATCGGCGCAGGATCGGTAGACAGGTTAAGGTCAGCGGTCATGCCAATACAATTGAAGAGGTGATGATCTCCTGACTCGATCTGCATCTGAGAAATAACTACCGCCAGATCTGTCGACATGGTTGTTGAGCTGCTCTTGCGGATCTCATGACCACATTCGGGGGTCTTAGCTCCAGGCTCGATCTCTTACACTGAAAGACAAACGGACTCTCAAGGGGGGATGGAAGATTAGTGGTGACGTCACTGTGTGGGAGTGCCTCACCGGATTTAGCTGGTTCGCTGCTGACGACTATAAGCGGCGTGCTGATCACTTGATTGTAGTCTCGCTTAGTCAAAGGATGATCCTTACTGAGAGCAGAGGCTCCGCACTCTCGTGACAAAAATATATGGCAGAAATTCCTACCAGACCTTGAACAACCCGGCTGTACATCCGCAGACGATCTCGACAGGACGCAGAGGCGGAGCGAAGCAGTGGATTGGTGGTGGAGGTGGAAAGATGTCGACTCCTGGTGGAGCTCGCCTGCAAGTTGTTCCTTACCTAGTCTTCGCAGACTGTTCTACCAGTCTTCTCTGGGTAGATTAGATGATAATGATGCTGCAGGTCTTAAACGTCATCATGGCTTCCTTCAACCGGTAAGCCATTATCAATCGCCAGAAGTGTCTGCTCCAGACGCATCCTTCTGGCCATAATACTTTTTGGCAGCTGTGATGCGCGTCATGCACGCAGTAACTTGACTGGTCCTCAATTGATTTTCCTTTTCTGTGAGAGGAGCAGTAGGTGACCAAGATGAACTTGATGACATTTTGGATGAAGCCTATTCCACGTCAAGAGCATTACGTGCAACTTGATTTGGCCGATGATAGTTTGACCTTGAACATTCTGCCTCCGCTAACTCTTTTTCTCTGTTTTCTCTTAAATGTCAGCAGCTTATCGCTTTGTTCTCTCAAAAGCTTTGTTCTCTCCTTGACCTTCTCGCGGACCCTGGAGTTAGATACGTAAGGTTGCCACACTGACTCTCACCCAGAACTGACTTGATACAGTTAACAGCCGCCGTTCAATCTACCCTTTCAAGGACAATATGAGGCCGTCACGTTGTCCTTGAAAGGGTAGATTGAACGCACTTCTGATTCACATACCACTGGCTTCTCTCCAATTTCTAACCCTAACGCACCAAGCATAGCTGGCTTACCAAAAGGAGGTACCTGCTTAAGCGTTGGAATCGGAGTGTCTCTCACCATCTTAACTTCTGAGGAGTCATCGATGAACAGGGACATGCGATCACTGCTAGATTGGTTGACTAAAGTAGAACCGGCAAATCCAGACTTTCTCTTGTCGGACTCGGATTCCTTTAGGATTAGTTGATTGAACTGACGTTGTCCAGCATATGGCATAGCTTATTGAGGAAAGGATTAACTCACTGATCGATAGAGCTAGTGCTCTTTATGGTTCTTGAAAGGCTGCATGCAGTGCTGGAAAAGTACTTAAATTTATGAAACTAAAAAGTAATTTATTTTTTTTTTGGAATCAAAAAGCAAAAGTAAAAGTAATTTTTTTTCAAAACCAAAAAAAGTAAATTAAAAGTTATTATTTTTATGAATTAATAAAAGTATATGTATTAATTTTGTGGTATCAAAGTATTAATTTTGTGGTATTCCTGATGTTAATTTTATATATATTGTATTACAGCATGTCATTTAAATATTTCTTTGTTAATATAATTGTGCCAACTTGAGGCAAAGTAATCCAATAATATTATTATTGGATTACTTTGCCCCAAATTGGCACAATTCAGGTAATCCAATAATACAATAAAACCATGACGAAAATAGCAGCAGGCAAGCTTCAATAGATGATGTTTGACATATGTCTATATACTAATCCAAACCCAATAATATATTTCTGTTATTAAGGTATAGCCAATTATATTTATCCTAGAACCTATTGCAATTTATTAATGCTTTATTACTATACAGTCTCCACTCGATACTCTTATTATATGTGCTATAAAAAGCTCACACCACTGAATTAATTGTGTGAAAGAAACGAAACTGCAATTACCTTAGACATCTTAAACAGAGACCTTAAATTCTGCACTTTAGTAATTTGTATATTATTATAATGTTACTTAGGGCCTATGTAGTTTTCAATTTTAATTCCATTTATAAACATATAAATGTAGATACGCCGCTGAACAGATTCTACAGGTTATAGCAGTATAGTCGGACAATAATATCGATTCGATAATATGACGGCGGGATTAGCGCACTTGGTTTAGTTGGGCGTCAGTTATCGACGTTAAGCTGCATCGACCTCAGTTAGTACTTTGTGGGTGACCACCTTGGAAGACCGAGTGTTGGTAAAAGCTTAGGAAGGAGAAAATCCCAGGGTAATGGAAGGTTATTCTTAAATCCGCGCCGCCTGCAATTGATGCGCCATCAAAAGGCAACGATTACTAATAACCATGAAGAAGGAGGAAATGGGTCTTACACAAGCATCTGTGCTTACTGACCCCGTGTGTCGTTATGTTATATTATGTTATTCTACGGACTAATAACTAATTTGAAATGGCGTACGTGCTAATTGTAATGAAATTGCATACAAGACAGCGCTTTTGATCTAATGGATCAATGCACTGGCTTCCAAGAATGACGTGCATGAAACATTGAAAGTGGAAAACAGCATATGTCTAATTTTTGTCTAATAATTCATATAATGAATCATCGAATGAATGCGTCCTCGGTCATTTTGATGTGTAGCTGTGTAATTATATTTCTGACTAGCGCTTATGATAGTAGTTTATCAAAGTACGGTTTTAAATTATCGACACTTCGATACTTTTATGTATTAGAAGTAATTGAATGCACTTTTAAACATTTTCTTTAATCGAAGCCTCTTGTTTGATCCCATAATAGTGTCACCATGAAAAGTACTTTTAGACTAAAGTAATTTTTATGGAGTACTCCAAAGTAAAAGTAGAAGTAATTTTTTTCCAAATTTAAAAGTAAAAGTATTTCATTTTTCAAGATCGAGTAGTAAAAGTAAAAGTACTGCCAAAACGTCAAAAAGTAAAAAGTAAAAGTATTTTGAAAGTAAAAGTAAAGTACTTTCCAGCATTGGAATGTTTTGCTAGAATTATGCTTGTATGATTTATATAGAGCAGAGGTTCTTAAACTGTGTAGCTTGGCGACCCACTCAAAAAGAAATTGAAACCGGCGACCCACCCCATAAGTTTGTAAATCAGACATTTCGGACATTTATATTTACTAGTATTATTCTTACCATTTTATTAAATAGTTTAATAGAGGGCTAGCAGATGATTTACGCAATTAATTGGAAGATATAAATAAAGGGTGTGTAAAAAAGTGAGAACACCTTCAAAAAATGTGAATATCTCAGGCTGTTGTTAAAATTTTAAAATCAAACCTTTACCAATTACTAAGGGAATAAATTTGGATGGGGTGGCCAAATATAATCCATTTTAAACTATAGATTGGCCAGTTGTACAAGTTTCAGCAGAGCAACCCCTCATTTTTTACCTGAAAATGGCGTTTGCTACAACGGTAAGGACAAATTGCACATCATTGGCGAGAAAGAAAAGGTGAACACTCAGTACTACGTCAGTGTTTTACTTCCCAAATTGTTTGATGATTGCAATGCTCTTCAACCAAATGGTTTCATCTTTCAGCAAGATGGTGCTCCGGCTCATGCATCGCGTCATGCATAGGAATGCGAGAAAAATCCGCATTTCATCAAGAAGAGTGAATGGCCTCCAAACCCTCCCCATCAAAATCCTCTGGATTACCGAATCTGGGGAATCATGCTAGATCTCTATCAGAAACACCAGTAGGAACCTAAAAACAAGACAGAACTTCAGGAAGTGCTACAATCAGTCTGGGAGAGACTGCCCCAGGCCGGAATCAGCAAGGCTGTCCTAGCGTTCCGAAACTTACTGCAGTTCTGCGTAGCAGCGGGAGGAAAGCATATCGAATAGGCAGTAATGCTAGCAGATACAACTGGTTCTTTCTGAACCACCACAACCCTTTTGAGGGCCAAAAAATCTAATTAAATATATTTTTATTTATAGTACATTCAAAAGAGGGGGGGTTGCTCTGCTGAAACTTTCACAACTGGCCAGTCTATTTATTAAAATGGATGAAAATTGGCCATCTTATCAAAAATGAGTCTTTTAGTAGTTAGTAAAAGTTTGATCTGAAAATATTAGCAATAGCCAGAGATGATAAAACTTTTTCGAGGTGTTATCACTTTTTTTACTCACCCTGTATATTATACTGTCTTCCGGAAAAAGTTAACTGGCAAGTTAAAACTTCTGAACAATATACTTAGTAAATTTTTTAAGGCTAAGAAATACCTATATTACCGGCTAATTAGCCAGTAGTAGCCAATTGTTACTAGTAGGATGGATGCGCTTGCTTAGCATTAATGTAAATTTTATGTTTGTTAATGTTTTTGGAGACCCTTGGCGACCCTCTGAGACCATCCTCGCGACTCACTTTCGGGTCGCGACCCACAGTTTAAGAACCCCTGATAGAGAGAACTGTAGCTTACCACAGTGCACCTATATTTGTATTTATTTGTCCGGGGAGTTGTTTTAGGGGGTTCTGTCCAAGGAGGAGGAGTTTTTTCCTAGAGGGGTTTTGTCTGGGGGGAATGTTAAGGGAGTTGTCCGGGCGGTTATGTTCGGGGGTGGTTTTGTCGGAGGGGATTTTGTCTGGCATTATATTTCTGTTCGTTTTTGTCAATTGCCGTACCGCAATCGTGATACAATGGATCATTGGATCATACCTCTCACTTCAATTAAATTCTGCTTATTCCTGGCACTTTTACTCCACCAATGATACGAATGAGAATTCATTAGACCATATTCAATATTCTCAAACTTTTCTAACATTTTTCATTATTAGCGTGTGCACAAAAATTGAGGCAGGGGCCAAATCTTCCAACCCACAGTAATTCGAATTAGAGATGAGAATTTTATAAATTTCCAGAGTTCGGTTTGGTTCGGTTCGTTGAAAATGAAAGTTCGGTTCAGTTCGGGTTCAGTTAGTTGTTGACAATTTGAGAGTTGGGTTCAGTTCGGGATCCTTTTAACAAGGGTTTGGGTTCGGTTCGGGTTTGGCTTACTTCCTACCTCACAAGAGTTCAATTCGAGTTCGAAATGGTTTGGTTTGGATAATGTTGCAATTGTTTAACATTACTTATAATAATCATGGTTATGTTAAACATGTTTAAAGTGGCGTTTGGTAAATATGCTTAATAATACATGAAGTCATAATAACTGCCACATTTTTCACCTGATTAAAAATATAACAATGAAAAAAGGAGAGAAGTGGTATTTATTACAGTACAGTTCTTAAAGTATTGTAAGTTGACC
The DNA here is from genome assembly GCA_905160935.1 of Enchytraeus crypticus. Lineage (NCBI taxonomy): Eukaryota > Metazoa > Annelida > Clitellata > Enchytraeida > Enchytraeidae > Enchytraeus > Enchytraeus crypticus. Next base: position 17,400 of record CAJHZI010000232.1, on the reverse strand, counting down.
AACAAATGTTCAAAAATAGATATTTAGCTTTATTACTGTATCTGAAATATTCTCCTTGATTATAACCAGCAAACAGAATGCCTTATCAATTTAAAAATAAATTTTGTCACTAGGCCTATGTATTAGAAACCTTTATAATTAAGTGTAAATATCTTGGCTAAAATTTGATCCAATATTTCATAGACAAAGTGCAATTTATTAACGTAAAATTGTCAAATAAGGACCATTTGGTAAACACGTGTACTTCCACAGAAATATGATCATAATATTTGCTATCAACTCTATGATGTTAATCTATGTCTAAACTTGATTTGATATATTTAGTATGTATTTGTATTGTAATTGTATTTCAAGTAAAGTATTAAATAATAATGCTGTATAAGTAACGTTAAGATTTAAAGTATTGATTTAAAACGTGCCACATTGAAAACTGATTTAGGAGATTTGAAGAATCTCAGTAGGAGACGAATTCAAGAGTAATTTGAATGGTTCGGTTATTCGAACTATTCGTAGTGCATCCAACAGTCGATGTGAAGAGAGTGATCTATAGATGATCAAACTGGGAAGGGAGTTCCACTGATATATTCTAACCTAGAATATATCAGTACTAGGTTTATACTAGAAGGAATCGTAGTAGGCGAATAGTCGAGAGGAAGGCAAGGTGTATGAATTTGTGCAAGAGAGCGTTGTTGTAATTTGTGTGTCGAAAGTAATTGTATTTTATTTAAAGTGCTTCCTTTTGCGCTATTTAAAGTGAACTGTAATTCGATAGAAAAGTATAATTTGAAGTTATACTAAATTCGCTTACACGTGCTATTTGAAATCCTTTAAATTTTCGTTCTACTACATTATTGTGTATTATTTTATTTCTTTTCGTATTAAATTAATATTGAATTTAATACAGTCGTTGAAGTTATTAATCGATTAGTAAGATATCTAGAGTTAGGTATTTAAGCCCTGGAACACTTAATCTCCGGACCTCAATTTACCTCAGACAAATTTGTAGAATCAGGTCCATGACAATCTTTATTCCATATTTCAATGCCGTATCATTCAGACTATCCATTATCGTCTGTAGACCGTCTTGCTTCCCGCTACCACCTATTGGTAGCGCAACCATTCCCTTATATCGCTATGTTATTAATTTTAAAATTTGTGTCCGAACCAGGTTTACCTGAATATATTCTGTTAGATACTGTAAGACATGTAAATACAAAAACTAATATATATTTTTATTGTTCTTACTATCTTTATATAATGTCAAACTTTCTCCATAATATCTTAATGCAGACTTTGAAAAGTAGCTGAAAAGAAAAGTGTTCTTTTCACCTGAGGCTGGCGAAGGAGAAAGGCACTTCAAGAGATCGGTTCGGTTCGGTTTGGAAGAAGTAAGGGTTCGGGTTCGGCCAGAGTCTGGGCTCGTGTTAGGTTCGGGTTCGGCCAGAGTTTAGTTTCGGGTTCGGTTCGGGTTCGGTTCGGGTTCGGCCAGAGTCAGGGTTCGGGTTCGGTTCAGTTCGGTCAAAATTCCAGATTTTAGGGTTCGGTTCGGTTCGGGTCGATTCCCATCTCTAATTCGAATAATGTTCAAACATTTTGATGATCACTTCTTTATCTCTTAGTTTTTCTTGTCCGGCTGTGTCTCCACACAGACGGACATATTCAACTAAGCAGCGTCCATTTAGTTCTATTATAAGTTCTATTGGGAATAGCTCGGTAAGGGTATGAAGTGTTCATAATGCTTATAATTGAGTGTTTCTGTAAGCAACACAATCATAATGCATAGATATAGCTCATGGTGTATATGTTGACAACTTCAGGACTACAGTTTAAAATGATATTTTTGTTTAAAAAGTCTTCATTGATCTCTTGCACTTTTATTCCAGTAGTGGACATTGCTAATAATGTCATAGCATGCCAGAGTTTCAGCCAATTCTACTGCAAGACTTGCCTATGTCAAAGGGAGGAATAAAAGTGTCTTTAAACCAAGCCGAACTTATACAGCAGCAGATGCTTCCAAATTGGTCAAAAGATGGAACCATAAATCACAGCTGTCAGGCACGGATCAACTTACACAGGAATATGCAGACTGCTCTAATATCGGATAGATCAGATTCAGCTATAGATAGCAGCTCTGTCACTGCCAGGGAGTCTGAACATGGCTTTGAAATGAGTAAATTTCACTTAATCCCAGCTAATGATGCTGAACAACGTATTCATGCTATGGAGAACAGGTCAGTAAATTTAAACGATTTGCTTTCAATAATTAATTATACTTAAAGTGAATGACTCTTAGCTGCGTTTAGGTATTTCAATTTAAAATACTTTCTAAAAACTTCATTAGTTAACTAGGCCTACTTGGCTAGCGTTTTTATTTTAACATTTAAACTACTTGCCTAAAGTACTATATGGTAATTAAACTACTAAATTAGACCTCATTTATCTACTTTTAACTATTTGTAGAACACTTAACATTAACTACTTTATAGCATTTACAATATTTTTGTGTATTGTCATTGCAAAACTTTAAATACATTTTATCGTAACTATATTCAATTACCAAAATTATTGGGTAAACAGGATGGTGTTCTGAGAAAATTTCTCCCCTGCCCAGTAAATGTAAGTCGAAGCTGAGGAAGGCATAGGGGGCCCACCTCGTCATATGTAGAATCCCCCAAGATAATATTATATAGAAAAGAATGTTATATGATTTAAAGATCCACCCATATGGGGACAAGAAGAAGAAAACGGAAGATAGAGATGAGTGGACGCGTTATGTACCATAGACTACCAGTAGGCAGTACACTGAGAGAGAGAGAGATATATATATATATATATTCAATTAGTGAAGTTACTTCTAAATATATTAAGATACTTTGAAGTGCTTTCATTATTTCAAGCTATATTATATTACATAGTAATATAATTTAAAATATTGTCTTCCCGCTGATGTATAACGCTAGGTTTAACGTTTGCTTCCATACTGCAAGAGGTACTCACTAAAACCGTCCACCTGGGATTCGAACCGATGGCTTACTGGTTCTCTGACAAGCATGATCTCTATTCGTAACATATGTGATATATATTTAACATCTGATAAGTGGTACATATGTAACAGGTGATATATGGTCCATAGGCCTACTATATTTTATCAATTAAGCCAATGTGAAACTGCTATGATAAATATTAGTTTCAAAAACCTGCACAAGGTCGTGCCCAAAATACTTAAAAATAATAATAATAATTAACTACTTACTATTAATTAATTACTTCTGTGTTGCTTGTGTTGATGTTGTAATCTATAATATTTTATAAATATATGAGAAACAATTATATAATAGACTCTAAATATGTATTACTATGGCTGGTGGTGTCGCATTATTTTGTATCATAATTTAATCATTTCAATAACTATTTTACGCGTAATAAAAAACATTGTTTGGTCTTATGGTTAGACTCATTGGATTCAAGAATAACTTTCAAACACGCTGGGGATTTTTCATTCAAAGCCTTGTACAGTCCAGGCGCATTATACAGTTTATGTGTTATTGACAAGACCCTTTAAATGGACTCGAGGCCAAGACTTTGGTCGTCAGAACTCAAGACAAAAGCCTAGCGTTGACCATCAAATCTCGTGTCGAGACCAAGATCTTTCATTACACTTTGATTCTGTTAAATAACTAAGTGTTTATAGAAATACTTCTTGCTGAAATAGGCATATTAATGGAAATACATATTAAAATAATGAAATAATAAATTATTAAATATTGCACTGTTCTTCAATAGTGGTGTAAGAAAGAGGATTATGTTTTATTTAAGGAACATCCCGTCACACACACAATCAGATAAAATGCACACACGCAGACGCTAGGTCATCAATGAGGTAATTACTAAAATATAGTTTAATGAGGCATTACAAATCTGTATTATACTTTCAGTTTCAGTATCTTCAGTATTAGGCTTAAACATGATTCATCGAAGCTGCTAACGGTATTGATATGGGAAATTTCTGATACCGATACCAGCGTTTGATATCGGTATAGATGTCGAATTTGAAATTTGGTATCACTGCCAGCAATATACAGTAAATAAATATACAGTATTTACATGTATATTTAAACTTATATATTAACATCTCTCTGAGCCAGAGACGCCGGAAGGTTTTTAGAAGTGGTACGGCAAAATGTAATAGACTGGGAAAGTGAGACTGCAACGTAAATTACGCAGACAGGGAAAGTCGGACGGCAACGTAAATTACGCAACACGTAACTTTTATTGCATCAATCCACTCTTTATTTTACCCGACGTTATAGTATAATAGTAAATGTATACACTGCCAACCCTGGGACAGTAACAGGATAGGATCCTGTACTAGCTTTCGATCTTTGACGTTTCAGTGAGACCGAATATGTCTCGTCTGACGTCATTGAGCGAAATGAAATCCCTTGCAACACTCTTCAAATCACTACTGTCCGTTTTGTCTTGGTGGACATTCAGAATCCAACCGTGATTGAGACGCTCTTGTCCCATCGTAGAACACAGAGAAGTTTTCAACCTGTGCAACGAGCTTCTTTCGTCTGTTGCTGATGATGCTGGAATTACCAACAATAGCTTGATAAGCTTTGACAGCTATGTTTACAACCGATCGGCAGTGCCCTAAGCAGTAATTTCACTTGTAATATCTGACAGCCTCTAGGCGACTTTCCCATCTATCAAATATGTTAATATTTCCAAATTTAGGCAGAGTTTTCTTTTATTTAAATCACTTCCGAAATGATTGCATGTATCGTTGTAATTGCTTCATTATATTATTAGCATCGGATATCTGACTCTTGACTTGTTACATTGTTGGCTGCAGACAGTCCAGTGCCATCAATCGTTGCTTACAGTCGAAGTGCATTTTGTTGTAAACGGCTATTGATTGTTTGCTGAATGTTGTCCACAAATTGGTAAATGACATCTCGGTAGTGTTCTTTAAGCACCAGTACACACAACGGTCCACCTGACTCAAGTCTGACAGGCGGACGCCTGACTCGTGGCACAGTTGGAGGATCAAGATATAACTCAGTTGTTTCTCTGAGGCACGACTCCCATAACGTCGTCCATGCATCGTCACTTCTGTACTTCTGAAGATTAGCTCGGGTCTGTTACGCTGCTGTTAGTGCTAACGTGACAGGAATAGAACTGTTTTGAAGAAGTTTGCTCAATAGCTCGATGCGTTCAAAAACTATTAGTCCGGTCTTCAGAGTAAAAAAGCGTAAATGTGTTCATGCAGTCAATTAGTCCATTGGCTTTAGTGCCACCATCTGATTGGTCAGTGTCTGCTATATCGCCGAGGGTATCTTGAACTACATCATAGTTAATCAGAAGAGAGTGTACTGATTGCTCTCTAGTAGCCCAGCGTGTAGGACAGTGGACGCAGAGAAGTTTGACTATTTTCGGTTGACAGTGACCGTAGCCCGGTCAATATGGCAGAACGTTATGTACAACATATAAATGAACGTCGTACTTCCAAGTAACAGAGCTTATGCTGAGTTTCATGAAGGATGATTATGTCCTAATCAGAGTTTAACTATCAATTTGAGCAGAATCAAGAACAATTCCATTTCATGAAAGTTTAATTGTGATTAAGGGACATTTTAACAGCCTGCTGTGTAGTCATTCGAATTTCAACATTTAAACTGTGAATAGGACTATCCAGCACAAGTTACTGAACACGTTACTTTGGCTAGGCTCGAATTAGATTAATAATATCTTTGAAATTGTCCAACATATCCCCCGTTATGCCAGCAACTATCTGGCTGATTCCTGTAGCGCAAGATTTAGTGAGTGCGCCAGACAGTGAATAAATACTGTTCGTGGTTCTTCTTCTGCAATCCGCCTTCTCATTGCTTACTCCAGCCACGTGATCTGCCATAACACCATAAATGCGCAAAAGTTGCCGTAAAAAGTAAAGCTAAAACTAGATTTAACGTCAGTTTTCTCACTCGAAAGCGATTTCAGTGACGAGCGAACCCAGAATTTGAACCCCACACCCACTAATCCGCGGTCGAATATCTTACCGACTTCGCCACTGGCTCCAGCCCATCAAAATGGGTAGACCATTAAGAGTAAAGCAGTGGTACAAAAAGTGGTACGCATTTAACGTGGGGACTAAAAAGTGGTACGACAATTTCCGAACCTGCCTTACCTGTGCCGGCGCCTGTGTCTCTCTCTTTCTTCATCTCTCTCCCTCTCTCTCTCTCTCTCTCCACCAGGGTTGCTGACTCTGATCGTAACTTAGTCATAGCGAAATATGAATAAAGATTAAAGAAAAATATAGCGAAATTAAGATTAAAGAAAATATCGACAAAAAGTTGAAAAAGAAATGGAATATGATGGGACTAAAAGAAGAGAAAGATCAATTTCAGATGGAAGTAGAGAGAGAAAAACATATAGGCCAGGCTGTTATATATACAGGCTGCGCATTAGAAAAATATCCCCAAAGCACTATTTTTTTATTTTTTTTTATTTGGCATAGTTACACACATGACATACCGCATGTGGTACATAGTTTCCTTTCTTAGTTTCTGTTTTTGTAGTATTTCGTTATTTCCTCCATTCCCCTCCATGGTTATTAGTAATCGTTGCCTTTTGTTAGCGCATCAATTGCAGCCGGCGCGGATTTAATAATAACCTTCCAATACCCTCGGGACTTTTTTCTTTCAAAGCTCTCAACACTCTGTCTTCTAAGGTAGTCGCCCACAAAGTACTAACCGGTGCGATGAAGCTTAACTTTGTTCAAATGACGCGCAGCTTAACCGAGTGCGCAAATCCAGCCCCCCCCCCCAATTACGATAGCTTAGCCAATTATTGATATTTCGCCTGGAAATTTTAAGGTTCTCTTGTGGAGGAATTTTTCCACAAGCTGACCAAATTTTGTAAAAATAGTTTTAAAGGAACCGGAGTTATCCAATTTTTTGTGAAAAAATTGATTTTTTCATTTAACACGCAACGTAAAACGTCAGTTAGACTCAATTCCTTTTGAAAATGTGCTGGCCCTGAAATGGGCCGTTAGATGATAACGCCTCTGATATTGTGCTACAATCAGGGGCGGCGACACCGGGGGGCCACCGGGGCCACTGGCCCCCACCTTTCCAGGTGGGGGGCCAGGATAACCTTTGGCCCCCCAGTTTTGGGTCCTAAAATTACAGAAAATACATACAAGGAAACTTTTTGTAATGTAATAATTTAAGCGAAACTGGAGTTCAATTGATACAGAAAAATGTTAGTGACTGCTGAAAACAGATTTTTTCTGTGTGTTGGCAGATAATTTACTTATTAGGAATTCATGAGGTACAAGCTGTGGATGGTTGTTCAAGTGAAGGCGATCGAATTGTAATACAAATTTAATGATATGATCTCAAGATAGTCACAGTCACAATATCGCACACATCCTCCCATGAGACATTACTCTCTTCTTTACCGACCTGGATCAACCGCTCACAAATCTTTTTCACCCCTCCCCACCCCATCCCTTCCCACCGCTCCTCCTCTCATTCACCTTCGCTGCCACTAACAGCTACACAAAATGACTGTGTGGCGTTTATACATTGTTCTAAAGAGAAATGAGAGCCAGCGAGCAAAAATATCTAAAGAGATTAGAGATGATAATTACAGTAAAGAAGAAATACGGAATGAAATCGGTGAGTTCGAAGATCAACCACATCGCAGCACTTTCATATAAACAGCAGATTGTGTCCTGATAAGGAAACATATTAACACTACACTGTGAGTCAAAAAAAATATGTGCGCACTCTCTTGCCCATAACTTTGGTATTAGTGAACCGATTTCTAAACTTCTTGCATAGGTATAATCAGGATAACATTTGCAATAAGATAACGTTAAGTGACTCTGTTAATTATTATTTTTGCGTTGAAGCAGTGCTTGAAAATAAGCGCGACTGAAAATATTCAGTTTAAGTAAATCAATCGCTACAGAATGTTTACAAATCCGTGGCTTAACTAACAAAGAAACACACGAAACAAACAGTGTTGTAAAACTACTGTCAACTGTCAATGCATATGCTCAAAATGTCCTCCTTTGGCGCACATACAAGCTCGGAGACGCTTGCGCCACTCATCTATTGCGTTGTCGATGACCGATTGCTGCATGTCTTCCCAAACGTCCACCAGGCGTTGCTTCAACTCGTCCACGTTATTTATTTTCTTCTTTTCGGCGTAATTTCTCTAATAAGCAATCTAGCCCTCCCAGCATCCAGTTTTTTGTTGGAAATTTGGCAATCAACCAATGTGCGCCATAACCCTTAAGAGGTACAAGTCTTTTATGAGCGCTTTAGCTTCATTAGTAAACACCATTTTAAAAAGTCAACAAAAACAGACATGTTTTGTAAAATCGTCTGTTATTCTTTAAAATAACCCCGAAGTGTCACAAAAACTAGATTTAAGGATAATACTTTTCTTCTTCTTTATAATTCTGAAAATATTTTCAAAATCGGTCCACAAGTGTCAAAGTTGTGCACGAAATACTGCGCACATGTTTTTTTATGACTCACAGTGTATGTAGGCCTACTTCATGATGACAGTTGTAAGAAAAAAATACAGTGTAAATCCAGCCAAATGTCCAACAAGTATTTAATTCAAATCAGATGTCAACTTGATCTGATGTCAGTTAATCCCTGCCCTTACAGTCAATCCTGTCATTCAGTTGAATTCCTTATCTTTATGTCGTGCCATTAGTCTGGATTCAGCCTCTGTTCAACAGACTGTAGCGAGGCACAAGACAAAGTAGCCAGGGATGGACTTGTAGTTGTATGCATTGCCGAGTCAATCTGCATTCAGTCTGACTTTTGCATTTAAAGAGTTACGTCTGTCAAAAATATGAATTATCTTTTATTAGAACAGCATTAGCATATTCTAGGTTGTTTAGCTAATAACGCTTACATCGTTGGGCTATAATTAATGCGCTTAAGTAATTCGATCAGTCAATCAGAATAACAATTGCTGTATAAGGTAAGCATAAGATAATGTAAATTTATTTCTTATTATTGAAGATATAATCTTAAGTCATTAGTTAGTAAATCATTATTCAGTCGGAAAAAGGTTAGACCCTATTTGTCTGAAAGTAAGCCTGCTTGCTCTACTAGCATATATTAGCTTGGAATAATAAGTTTTAACTAATGCTTTTCATTGCAAGGATAAAGAACCATAACGGAATAAATATATTTCATGTATTTTAGGGACTATATCTATCCGAGATGGATTTCTGATTTTCAATACCCCTCCATTAATGAAATAAGTGGGTCTGGAAAACCTATATGTTCAAACAGCTCAAACAATTTTCGCACCCCCATGGTGTTAGTCGTATGGGCGACACTGAGAAAAAGACCGAGACTTGGGATGCTGGATGAATTGATGACTAATTCGTATGTTAGTATGAAGAAAGAGGCGGAGGATAGAAGTATGTGGAGGAGTATATACCATGGACCTGCCAATAAGCAGCGCACTACGATAGGATATACATGTATATATATAAATATATACATACTTATATATATATATATATATATATATATATATATATATATATATATATATATATAAGTATATATATATATATATATATATATATATGATGTGCTTCCTTTAATTAAGTTCCTTATGCAGTGTCACGGCTTGCGTTTTAGCGATTGATTTTCATTTTCTTCACTTTGGCCCCCCCACTTACAATACCGTGCCGCCGCCCCTGGCTACAATGTATTACACTTCTGCCGAAACTGACTGAAGACTGCAACACGCTAAAGCCAAATGATTTCATTGTTCAACAGGACGGCTCGCCGGCTCACACGTCACGTCTTGCGCAATACTTTCTTGTATAATATAGCCCAGATTTAATAAAAAATGAATGCTTGGCCTCCTAATTCTCAAGATTTCCACTTGATCTTTTTGTTCTGGGGAACCATGTTGGAAAAGTATCGTGCTTTCAAGCCCAAACCCAGAGACAATGGAATTAAAGGCTGTTCTTCAAGAGATCTGAAAAACCTACCACAGCAGTCCATTGACAGCGCAATTATATCTGGAAGAAAAGACTTCTGGCCGGCATTAAAGCCCAGGGCATTCATTTCGAGCGCACATTGTTACGCAAAATCAGAGTCGTCATCATCTAACGGCCATTTTCAGGGTCAACATATTTTCAAAAAGGAATTGATTCCAATTGACGTTTTACGTTGCGTGTTAAATGAAAAAAAAATCAATTTTTTCGCAAAACTTTGATAGCTCCGGTTCCTTTAAAAATATTTTTACAAAATTTGGTCAGCTTGTGGCTAAATTCCTCCACAAGAGAACCCTAAAATTTCAAAGCGAAATATCAGTAATTGGTTAAGCTATCGGAATTGTGCTAGGCGGATTTTTTTAATGCGCAGCCTGTATATATAGGCCCATATATATATATATATATATATATATATAAATATAATATCTTAGTGCACTGCCTACTGGCAGGTCCATGGTATATAAAGCCTCCACTCTTCTCTGTCTTCCGCCTTCCTCTTCATCTCCACATATGAGTGCGTCTTTAAATCATCTAACATACCTAATATCGGCCTGCCCCTGCCTCTTTTTTCTTCCATTCTACCTTCTATGACCTCTTTTAATAGACCTTCCCCATTTAGAATGTGTCCTATTCAACTCTCCTTCGTGCTTCCTTGCCTAAAAATGAGCTCTCCAAATATCGGCCAATTTCTAATCTTAACTTCATTTCCAAAGTCCTCGAAAGGATTATATACTCTCGTCTTTGTCTTCATTTAGATTCTTTCTCATCACACTCACCTCTTCAATCTGCCTATCGTAAATTCTACTCAACTGAAACCGCACTAACCAAAATCCACAATGATCTTTGTCTAGACATAGACGCACAACACGTATCTGCCCTAGTTCTTCACTATCTCTCTGCTGCTTTTGACACCATAAGCCACAACATACTCCTTTCTAGACTCAGTTCTTGCTTCGGAATCTCTGACAAGGCTCATGGCCTCCTCTCCTCATACCTCTCACAGCGTCCCCAATCTGTAATTATTGAAAACACTATATCACCATCCTGCACTCTACCTTGTGGAGTCCCTCAGGCTTCTGTGCTTGGTCCCCTCCTTTTCACCTTGTATACCACCCCCTTAAGTCACTTGTTAACTGATTCGATGCTGAAATTTCACTTTTATGCTGATGACACCCAGATTTACATCTCATTCTCTAGTCCTGATTCTTCTGATGCTCTGTCCAAACTTACATCTACCCTTGATCTAGTTCACTCCTGGTTTTGTGCTAATCGTCTTGTTCTCAATCCTTCAAAAACGGAATACCTTCTCATCGGCACTCCATAGCAGCGTCATAAAAAACTAGCTCAACCATTACATTGAAAGATATCCCGTTAATACCCACAGATTCCGCACGTAACCTTGGTGTAATTTTTGATTCAAATCTAAACTTTAAAACTTATATTTCAGCAGTCTGTCGTTCTTCTTTTTTCCATATCCGTCAATTACGTCAAATTCGTAAGTCCCTTGATATTAATTTGGCCACTGTATTAGCTAATGCGCTTGTCCATTCTAAACTTGATTACTGTAACTCTCTGCTGAATGATCTCCCAAAGACCTCCCAAATTCGTCTCCAACACGTTCAAAATTCTCTTTCTCGAGTCGTTTGTAATGTAAAGATGCTCAAATCACACACCTCTTCTCTTCTAAAGAAACTGCATTGGCTATCAGTCTCCGAACGTATAAACTTCAAGATAGCTTCCTGGACCTTCAAAAGTTTAAATTTTGGTAAACCATCCTATCTATCTGATCTTTTATCAATCTATCAACCCTCTCGTAGTCTTCGTTCCTCTAGTAAAAACCTTCTCACTGTACCAAATATTAAGTCTGCTATGGGCAGACGCTCCTTCATGTTTTCTGCTCCGACAATATGGAACTCTCTGCCACAAGATCTTCGATCTGGTAATTGTATTGGTACTTTCCTTAGTAAGCCAAAAACCCATCTCTTTCCGCCATAGGTCTAAATTCTGACACGCTTACCTTGGATCTTGGACTTGCACTGTTTTGATCTCGCTTTCTCTTGTGGTCTCTGTGCTTTGGCGCCTGTTTGTGTAGAGTCTGCAAAGGATGTCCGTGACATAGCCTTATGGCGAGGAACCGGACGTTAAATTCTTATTGATTGATTGATTGATTTCTTAATACGTTTATCAACTGTCTATCTGTGCCAACTCTCTCCAGAACCTCCTCATTTATATATATATATATATATATATATATATATATATATATATATATATATATATATATATATAATGTATATTATATATGAAGTGGGGTGGTTGTGAACTGGAGATTTTGTAAGTGATGGGCACAGGGTTATATACTCCGGAGGATATAAAATGGAGAAGGGTGTGGTTATAATATTGGATAGAAATTTAAGCGAACGAGTAAAGGAGGTTATTCACTGCAGTGACTGACTGATGTTAGTGCGGATCAAAGCAGATCCAGTAGATTTGGTTTTTATCAAAATCTACATGCCTTTTTCAGCCTCAGAGTAGGAGGAATTTGAAGCGATGTACGAAAAAATAGAAGGACTGATTAAAGGAGAAAAAGACACAGATTAAGTCATAGTTATAGGGATTGGAACGCGGTGGTGGGTGAAGGGAGAGATGGAAATGAAGTTGGGGAATATGGTCTAGGAAAAGGAAATGAGAGAGGACAGAAATTGGTTGACTTTTGCAATAGAATGAGATTAGTGGTGACCAATACTTGGTTCAAACATGAGAAGAGAAGGCGTTACACATGGAAGAAACCAGGAAGCACCGGAAACGAGGGAAGATACCAGATAGACTATATTCTGAAAAAGCAACGGTACAGGTATAGTGTGAAGAATTCAAGGGCTTATCCAGGAGCCGATTTTAATTCAGACCACAATCTAGTAGTGGCAAAAGTAGGGCTTCAGCTGAAGAAAATACTAAAGAAGAAAAGCAGTAAGAGATGGAATTTGAGCGGATTGATCGAGAAAAGAAGTAAGGTTCAGAAAGCAGTGGAAAGAGAAGTTAAGGAAATGAAGGAATACGAAAGAACAGGGGTAAATGAAAGATAGTTTCAGCTGAAGGAGGCTATTAAAATAGGTGCAAAAGAAGTTTATGGCTTCCTTAAAGCAAATAGCTAAAAAACCTTGGATCACAAGCGAGATGCTAGACAAAGTGGATGAAAGGAGGAAATGGAAAAGTATTGACACCAGTCATGGCCGAAGGAATTATAGAAGCTTAAACAGTGAACTTAGACGAATTGCAGACAAAGCAAAAGATCGTTGGTGGAGTGAAAAGTGTGATGATTTAGCAGAATATGATAGAAGAGGGAAGTCGGATCTATTATACCAGGAAGTCAGGATATTAACAAGAACCGATAAGAAAAAGACAGGGGATGCAAGAACATTAGTATAATGGGTAAAGATGGGGAAATGAAGACATATCTGGAAGAAGTAAAAGAAAGATGGACAGAATATGTAGAGGAATTGTATGATAAGGCTGGGAAGCCAGTTCAAGAGGATGTTAAAATAGAAGAAGAAAATTTCATGAAAACGATAAAAGGGGCCCCGATTTAATGAAAGAGAAAATGCATTTCTGTATGAAGAAAGGGAAGGCAGCCGGAATAAATGAAATCCCAGCAGAATTGTTGAAAATGTTGGAAGGAGAAACCCTCAATAAGTTAATGGAGGTATGTATGGAAGTGTACAATACAGGTGTTTGGCCCGACGACTTTAACAAGTCAGTGATGATCCCAATTCTTAAAAAAGCCAATGCTGTGGAGTGTTCGGATTACAGAACAATCAGCTTAATACCTCATGCTTAGAAGATCTTATTAAAGATAGTAAATAATCGTATTTAGTCGAAAGCAGAGATGATACTGAGCAAGACAAAATTTGGTTTCAGGAAAGGATGCGACACAAGAGAAGCAATAGGGTTAATGTGGGTTCTTTGCGAAAGAAGCTGAAAATATGGAAATGACGTTTTTGTATGCTTTGTAGACTTCGAGAAGGCCTTTGATAGGGTTAATTGGATAACGATGATGAATATCTTAAAAAGAATAGGAATTGACTGGAGAGATAGAAGGTTAATTTTGAACTTGCATATGAATCAAAGAGCAGTAATCAAAATCCAACAAGAAGAAGACGAAATTGTAGAAGTAGACGAAGTAGTAAAGAGGTAGAGTAAGACAAGGTTGTAGCATTTCGCCTCTGCTGTTTAACATTTACGCTCAGGCAATGATGGCGGAAGCCATGGAAGACATGGAAGAAGGAATAAAAGTAGGAGGGAAATTGTTACAAGATGTACGATTTGCAGATGACCAAGGAATGGTAGCGGGCAGCGAGATTGGACTGCAGAAGATATTGGATTGGCTGAATGATACGGCATTGAGATGATACGGCGTGAAGATTAATATCAAAAAGACCACAGTTATGAGAGTGTCCAATAATAAAGGTGAAGTTTATAACACAATAAACGGTACGAAATTGGAACAGGTAAGGAGTTTCAAATATCTGGGTCATACTATAACCGATGACTGGAAATGTGAGACGGATATATGCAGTAGGATTGCAGAAGCAAAAGCGGCCTTTGGTAAAAGAAAAGAACTATTAACAAAAAGTCTAAAGAAAGACACAAAAATAAAGATAGTGAAAATTTTTGTTTTAACCACACTATTGTATGGATGTGAAACATGGACCTTGAGGAAGGAAGATATTAGAAAACTGGAGGCATTGGAAATGTGGATTTGGAGAAGAATTGAGAGGATTAGCTGGTCTCCAAAGATTACAAATGAGGAAGTTCTGGAGAGAGTTGGCACAGGTAAACAGTTGATAAATGTATTAAGAAATAGGAAGAAGAGTTGGATAGGACACATTGTAAGGGGGGAAGGTCAATTAAAAGAGGTCATAGAAGGTAAAATGGAAGGAAAAAGAGGCAGGGGCAGGCCGAGATTAGGTATGTTAGATGATTTAAAGACCCACTCATATGTGGAGATGAAGAGGAATGCGTAAGACAGAGAAGAGTGGAGGCGTTATATGCCATGGACCTGCCAGTAGGCAGTGCACTAAGAGGGAATTAAATATATACGTACACAAAAGTTTAGAAGATAGAAATACATGTACATATAAGTGTGTACAAGTACAGTATAAATAATGTCAAGTATTTACAAATTAATAGATGAAGATTTATATCTGTGAAAACATGAGTCATGTCTTATATACAATATTATACATATATACATATATGTTTTCTCTCTCTTTCTCTCATTCTCTCCTTCTGATTCTCTACCTACTGGCAGGTCCGTGGTATATAACGCCTGCACTCATCTGTACCTTCCATTTTCCTCTTCATGTCCACATACGAGTGAATGATTAATCATCTAACATTACTTTTTATTTACCAGTATAATCTTGTTTTTTAAAGAATGATTAATGTTAATTCTTATAAGTAATTTTATAAGAATATAATGTTACAGGATTGAGTTTTTGACGAGGCAGCATGACGAGATGCTTCAAAGTCTTCATGCAGAGGTAGACTTACTAAAGATAAGAAATAGAGGTATATATAACCATTCTTCTATTTACTGAAATCTTGAACTTACAAGATATTAGGAAACTGGAGGCATTGGAAATGTGGATTTGGAGAAGAATTGAGAGGATTCAAATAATATTATACGCGAAGTTGCATTTTTATGGAGCTGTATTTAGTAAAAATTGGTGGCATGTGCACGCGTTTTTATATTTTTTATTTCATCATTACGCATAATGTATTTGTGTGGATGTATAGATGTATAGATGTATTGTATATCTATACTATAATGTGCTGTTATGCATTGATATGCAGTTGTGTTTGGTCTGTATTGAATATCTTGATGTTTTAAAACGTTTTAATTGATTAGTATTTTATTGTATATGTTTGTGGCATATATTAGGCCCATGGGCTTTGTGTCCCTTTCACTTCTTCTGCATGTTTTATGTGTGTACATGGTTAAAGTCTCTGTGGATTGAAATTAATTTGATTCTATTCTATTCTACTCATGCGCCTTCAGTCTGTATAATATTTCAGACTAACAGTTTTTAGAATTCATTTTAAACCGCAAGGCCTCTTACAACTTTGTCACCTAAAATGGCATCACCTTTGTACCTAAATAATTAGTATAGGTTTGCTTATATGGTGATATATACAACTTTTTCTTATACATTGTGTAACTAACCTTTTCTGGATCATCAGATAGTGTTATAACTTCATCAAATTTTACTTAGAATTGCAGTGGACTGTACCACTTCATCAATTGCTACTTTTGATTGCTGTTTACTAAATTAGTTTTGCGCTTTTGATGCCGAAACTGCAGAATGTGCTAATAACTCCTCAAAATGCAGATCCATTTCATGAATGCTACATATACTGCTGAATTTGATTTGTCAAATGAAGCGATGATATTGACTATATCTGGCTCAAATTAAGGCTTGCCTTGAACAGTGCAGTTTACACTAAAATCTTGCGGTCAAGTGTAAGGTATTGGTTGCGAAGTATGGACATTTTTCGTCATGAAGAAGTTTAGATGGTGACATTTTAAAAGATAACCTGTAATCTGCATATATTCGTAAACGTCTGTCAGACTGTAAATGTTCATTGATATAGATTGAGATTTTGCATTTAGAATTACAAGCTGAGCTGGTTCAATTACAAAGTCACTCCAGTATGAATAAAGGATCAAAACCCGGTTCACGTCGACGAGCAAATCGTACATCAACTCGCGCTGAGAGTGAAAACTCTTCCAAGCGCTCATCCTTGCGTGTGGAGAATGACACCCTAGCGAAATATTTGAATAACTCTTATCTCACACCTCAGAGTCCTGATCTCTGCTCAAGCTCTTTGGCCAACGCCAGGCCGAGAGCTGATTCTGCTGAAAGTTAGTTTGTCCTTATTTACATGTAGCTTTGGCATATCTATATCTATATCTATCTATCTATCTACCTATCTATCTGCCTATCTATCTGTCTGTCTGTCTGTCTGTCTGTCTGTCTGTCTGTCTGTCTGTCTGTCCGTCCGTCCGTCCGTCCGTCCGTCCGTCCGTCCGTCCGTCGGTCCGTCCGTCCGTCCGTCCGTCCGTCTATCTATCTATCTATCTATCTATCTATCTATCTATCTATCTATCTATCTATCTATCTATCTATCTCTATCTATCTATCTATCTATCTATCTATCTATCTATCTATCGATCGACCGACCGACTGACCGACGGACTGACCGACCGACCTACCTACCTACCTACCTACCTATCTACTTATCTCTCTCTCTCTCTCTCTCTCTCTCTCTCTCTCTCTCTCTCTCTATATATA